>OY856188.1:142132326-142280466 GCA_963693315.1 Diogma glabrata | reverse complement strand
TCTCTCTTTCTCTTTCTCTCTCTCGCTCTACCTTTTTTTCTATCTGTATTTAGTAAATTAAATTTCCATTAAATCAAAAAAACTTTTTATTTATTTTATTTTATAATACAGGCGGTGTTCAGAAGAATGATTACACATATTTCATTTAACGAAGCAATGGGAACTATTTTCATAAATATTGAATATGAACATTTGTGAATAGTAGTTTTATTTAATTCTAATATCTGTTATAATTTAATTTTTTTTTTATTTATGGCTTAGCTCCTTCATTGGAGCCATATCGCCGATAATTTTATATTTAATAATTTAAAAAAAAAAATTTTTGGATTAAAAAAAGTTAAGGTATAATAATATAATATATTAAGGTTAATAATATAATAATAATATATAATATAATAATAGTACTATATAATAATAATAATATATAATATAATTTTATTTAATAATTTAAAACAAAAATTTTTGATTAAAAAAGTTAAGGTTTAAAATTTATTTAATTTATTTATTTATTTATTAAATTAAAAATTATATATACATAAGGCCTAGCCTTTTTTAAGTAATTGCTCAATTTAAGTAATTGCTCACTGAATATTTTAAAATATAAAAATTATCCCATAAATACAGGTTCTGACTTCTGTTACATGATGCTTTTTGCCTAAAATTATTTAGAACGCACTTTAAACACAAATCAAATAAATTTTTGTCGAAATTGTTTGTCAATGCATTTCGTCAGCAAAATTATTTAATTTATAAAAATTTCAAAAATAATATTTAAGCAATTTGGTGTGGAACTAACAACAAGTATCTTAATTTAAATGGATATAATAATTTTTAGTAATTTTTATTTTATCAAAACAGCACGATTGGATTTATAGAAAATTTTGGTTGGAGTTAGAGTATAGAAAAGTTTGGTTAGAGAACTGCAGCGACTGGTTGTAGAAATTTCCAGTATAAACACGTATAAAATAATACACAAAATTTTTATTAAATTATACTTAAAACTTTATTCACAATAAAAACATAACTTCTATTTACACGGTTTTATGTTTACGGTATAGTGTTTCGCTTGCAATTAATTAATTCAACATTATCACATTCCACTTAAACTATTTCCACTATTTCAATGTAATGTAAATTATAACTTTACATTATTGCAGTCTAATATAAACGAATGATAATTTTGCAAAAGGAATTCCTTATATATAATTCTTCTTAATTTCTCAAATATTCTTGGTAAATCCAAAAATTTCTATACAACGAAAACTCGAGAAATTTATTTATTGTTTTTGGTTTTACCCGTTTTCTTGGAAACGATGTGACATTGACTTAACTTTTGAAATATTGTATAGGGGAAATAGAGGTTAAATACAATTTTGATTTGCATGTTCTTGGCTATTGCGATTATGTAGAATCGTAACATTTGCTCTTTTGTGGATTTAATAATTTATAACTGATTTTAACCGAATTAACAAAACCGTAAGATCTGTAAGCAATTGTAAAGTTATACGTAAATGCAAAACACTAACAGATTGTGGCTGTTATTGTTAGCGGTGTTTTTGATGAAATGGAATTTGAATTTTTTTTTTTTTTTTTTTTTAATAAAATGTGTTGTGTAATAGGGTTTAGAATATGTGTCACAACAACACATATATACCTTTTAAGACCTAGGTCTAGACCTGGGTCCCACAACAACTGGCGTTCTGAGGTGTAGATTAACGCTTTTTTTAAACATCTGTGGGTTGAAGCCACCTGAGACTAAGTGTTCCGGCAAACTATTCCATTTGTACGCAGTTCGGACAAAGAAGTCTCTCTGCGATCTGCCAGTATGACAGCGCGGGATCTTTACCGTTTCACTGGTTGCGGCAGCCGATTGCCGAGTGGAACGGGGGTAAGAATAAGTTTGAGGCATGATGCCGCTGATTTCATCTGAGCACTGCTGATGACGATATTTGTAAAAAACAACGAGGTCAGCAACAGTGCGACGATGTTGTAGGGAATCAAGTTGTGATGTCAAAGTTCGATCACCTACAATTCGTATAGCTCGCTTTTGAACAGAGTCCAAGAGGGCCAAGATGGAAACAGAGGCAGCACCCCAAACTTGACAGCAGTACTCCATACAGCAATTGTATGCTTTTCAAAGCCTGATTATTTTGTATACAATTTGGAGATGGTAGTAGATTTTTTTAATCATTACGCATCATTTTACATTAAATAAACAAAAAGTAGCAATAAGGAATAATTAATAATAAGTATTTATTAACAACAACACCAAAATCAATATCTATTCAATTGACGCCATCTTTACATAGCTAAATAGAAGGCAATACTAAACTTTCTAAAGACTGTAGTGTGTTTTTTAGTTTTTCTAAAAATTTAATTAATTTTTTGCATGCACTCAAACCATTTTGAAGAAAATCATTAAATTATAAACTCACCTTTTCATAATGTATGATTTATATTTTTCCGTGGTCAATTTTTTTGGTCTCACAGTTTTATTGTTTTTTTGACACAACACAACAAATACTAATTCATTTCATGAATTAAAATGCCCTTGCTCATTGTTTTCCTACAATCCATTAAAAAACAAAACAAAAGTGTGGATATAAAAAAATTTTATTGTTATTTTAATTTTATTTTTTTTAAATTCATAAGATGATATTCTCATATTTCTGCTTTTGTGCTTTTCATGAAAATGTTTGGCATAAAATAAAAAAAATTATGTAAAAAAGTTTTATGAATTTTTGGAAAAGCAATAGAAATATTTTTTGTGTAAATAAAACGTAGGTAGAATAGAGGGAAATGATGGTGTGAATTGATGAATAAAAGCTTCGTTAATGGAGAATTATTATGGTTATTTATATTCTACAATGCTGTTAGTCGTTTTTGGTATAAGTGAAATATTTTATGAAAGAATTGGACATTTTTGACCTATTTGTTTTTGTCTCAAAGCATCGCTTACAACTACCAAAAAATATATGCTTTGTTGAGAGCAGATATCAAAATTTGAAAATTTTATTTTACTGAAAATATAGCTACCATTTGGAATCAATTTGGTTTTGAGAGGTCACGTATTTAGTCTCGTTGTCTCGAGTTGAACACGATTTTGTTAAAAAACTACATGTGAATTGCTGTAACAGCAATGATTAACAGCTTAATATTTCTAACTAGCTCGGATAAACATTTTCTGCATTCTACATGTATGATTGTTGGGGATCTCTATAGCATGGATGTTTGCCGAAACCAGTGAAATAACAATAAGAATATAGTTGAGATATGATGCATCCGATTTTGTCTTGTTGTATAAATCTTCATTAGATTTTAGAACATCTTATAAAACAAACATTTTTAAGAAACTTAACTAAATTTAATAAACCATATATAATTGTGCAATTAGATCAATCACAATATTTAATTTTTAAATCAAAATTTCGAAATTTGCATGCAAACAAAAATAAATTAATATAAAAAACGCTAAATTATCAATTAAGTGTATTTTGATTGCGCAATCAATTTGTTAATTATTGTCGATTATTAATTAGATTAATAAAAAGATTACAGTTTTAGTATTCATAATGGTTATAATTAGGTTTTTAAATCAGTTCCTATAATTCGTTCAAAGAGTATAATAAACTAATAACACAATTAATAATACAAATTATAACAATAAAAATGAAACACCAGCATCATTTTGTTTATACTCAGATGGAAAACAGTCTGTCCATACGTCTACTGCAATAATACGTTCACCTCCTTTTACAAGTTAGCTGTTCCAATAGCAAAGCTCAATAAATTGGTTGTTGACTTTTTGTTTTGAAATTCGTATTTGCTATCAGATATCAATTGATTTTAAATCAAAAACAATTTCTTATGTCAATTGGCTTCCAACTTAAGCAGACGAGGAGTTAAAGATTTTAAAGTTGGTAATTTCAATTAGAAAACTAAAGAAATCGCTTATAAAAGTTTCCTCACGAAGTAAAATTAATTATTTTTCAGAAATTTTTAATTAATTTTACGATGCTTAATATATGAAAATGCAAATTAAATATCGACAAACAAACGATTGAAAAATAATTTAATTAAATTTTCCCGGTTTTAAAAGTACCACTATTTTTTCCAGAAAACGTAAGTAGATCCGTTTTAATGGAAAAATTATGTATTTTTCTCACGAACGTAGGATTGATTCCTAATTTCAAAAATATTAAGTGCAAAGAAATTTATATTGTACTTTTAATATAAGTATTACAGTTAGTATTTGTACCGAGAGTATTCTGTGAAAGATCTACAAAATGTACGCTGCAAAACAAGGTTTGTGACAATATTTAAGATTAAAGTTTTCTTCAAGTAAAATTGTGAAATTAACATGAGTATTATGAAATTAAGTAGGGGTAGCGAAATCCGAAATTTTACGTCCACGCCGTGCTACCTGGGTAACGCTAACAGAAGTAGGTTGGTGTAGTTGAGAGGAGCAGAGTAAATACTGCTTATACTCAATGATTCTGCACCATGGCGAGTCATTGGCGCCACAAAACCAATGCAACTCAAGCGTCTGTTCTCCATGTTAGGGGCGGCTTGGAGCGGGCGTCTGTCTTGCATTAAGCGGCTCGCTATATAAACGTGTAACAAGCGTCTGTTCTCCATGTTAGGGGCGGTTTGTAGCGGGCGTCTGTCTTGGATCAAGTGGCTCGCTATATAAACATGTAAAAAGGTTGTTTCTGGTGACCTTAAGATGCAGAACGAACCCATTCACGAAAAATTGGGTTGGGCGAAGGGCTAACAACCCGTTTCCGTAAAAAATTATTTGTCATAATTTCTGTACACAGGCCTCGGATTATCTCAGATTTATTATTGGAACGACCTCGGAAACTGCACTCTGACTACGATTTAAAAATGGGAACCTGGAACGTGCTAAGCCTTAGAAGACCAGGAAATCTAATAAAACCTACAAACCAAATTGATAGCTATACACTAGATATAGTGGCGTTACAAGAACTAAGATGGCCAGGGAGTGGAATCCACGAAACAGCCCAGTCGGCCCTAACAGCTTGCATCATACTAGTAATCATAACGGCTTTCGCGCAGCTGAACTGGGTATGATGTATGATCTAGTAATTTCTAGTACTTTCTTTGCTCATAAGAGAATCCACAAAGCAACGTGGAAATCAAACGATGGAAGAACTGAAAATCAAATCGATCATGTCATGATTTCTAAGAGACACTCTACAAGTGTAACTGACGTTCGATCATACAGAGGCGCTGATATGGACACCGATCATATGCTTGTCATCTTTAAGTACAAGTGCCAATTATCATCTACATTTAATAGGCAAGCAAAAAAGACTGTGCGCTGGAATGTCGAAGCATTTAAACACCTGGAAACACTGAATAGATATCAGGAAATTGTAACGCAAAGCAAAGAAGAGCATGACATCCCATCTGAGATGCCATTAAACATACAAGAAGAATGGCAAACGCTTCAATCAACCATCATATCCGCAGCACAAACTACAATCGGAAAACGACCACCGAAATCACGTAACGAATGGTTTGATGACGAGTGCCGCGAAAGCATTGAGCACAAACAAAAACTACGAGAAAAATGGTTAACAAGAAACACCCGGAGCTCCCAAACTGATTATCTATGCGCCAGAAAAGCCTCAGCAAAACTCCTACGGAGAAAGAAACGCGAACACATGAACAGCTGTATCGAAAACATCAACCAACATGCGGCTAATGGAAATTCGAAAGAGTGCTTCGCCAATGCACGGCATCTGACAAAAGATTTCCACCCAAGATATACAGCCATCAAAAATGGAAATAACGAGATTACAACAAGTGAACGTGATGAGCTGGCAGTATGGCGATCCCACTTTCAAGACCTACTGAATAGGACGAGTAAAGTTCATCCTATTCGAGCAATTGCTCCGTCAAGTGAGGAGATTTTTGTCCCTTACCCAACAATAGAAGAAGTGGAAGCTGCCATCAAAAAATTAAAAAATGGCAAATCACCAGGCATTGATGGGATCCCTGCAGAACTACTTAAGAATGGAGGAGCAGCTCTGGTCTCACGTATATATGATCCGATTCTTGCAATATAGGACCAAGAAGTACTACCTGCTGAATGGAAAACAGGTGCATAAAAAAAGTGACCGCCTAAATTATCGTGGAATCGCACTGTTGAACACTGCATATAAAATACTAGCTAATGTCGTACTCGCTCGGCTCATCCCGTTCGCCGAATCTATCATCGGCGACTATCAGTGTTGTTTTCGTCCCAACCGTTCAACCACAGATCAATGTTTTACCTTAAGGATGATTCTGGAAAAATGTTGGGAGTACAACATTAGCATTCACCAGCTCTACGTTGATTTCAAGCAAGCATATGATAGCATCATCTGCGACAACCTCTGGTCTGCATTCATATGCCTTGGTATTCCAGCGAAACTTGTTTCTCTGTGCAAACTCACAACATCGGGATCAAACTGTAGAATAGTAATCGAAGGGTCAGTTTCTGACTCTTTTGATATAACATCAGGTGTTCGACAAGGTGATGCACTCGTGCCCGTACTATTTAATTTAACGCTTGAGTACGCGATAAGAAAAAGCCGAATTGAGACACAAAACTGCATATTTAACAAATCTAGTCAAATTCTTGGCTATGCAGATGATATTGCGCTTCTTGGACGTAGAACAAGCGATATTAAGGATAGTCTCTCTCCGCTTGAAATAATTGCTAAACGACTTGGATATGCATTAACACCGGCAAGACTAAACTTTTAACAACATCCACGAATATACCTCCCGGAAATCTGGAAACTGGCGACTATGAAGTAGAACGCGTGGAAAACTTCAAATACCTCGGGTCTGTAATAACATCGTCAAATGACATGCAGGCAGATATTAAAGCCCGTGTGTCAGCCGCATACAGAGTTTTCTACGCATACTCAAAACTTTTGCGATCCAAACATCTTTCGCAGTCGTGCAAACTCTCACTTTACAAAGCATTAACCCGACCTGTGCTTACCTTTGGAAGTGAAAGCTGGACACTGACTTCCTCCGATTGTAGAATTCTATCAACATTCGAGAGGAAAGTCATACGAACAATTTATGGTCCATGTAAAGTTGCTGAAAATCAGTATAGAATCCGAATGAATCATGAAATTAGACAGCTTCTTGGAGGCTGCGATGTAATCGGATTCATTAAATCCAACCGGATTAGATGGTTTGGTCATGTAGAAAGGGCACCATTAGATAGAATGATTAAAAAAGCGTCCCAACAACAACCAGCTGCTGTTCGTCGAAGAGGAAGACCTAGACAACGCTGGCGTGATGACATTATCCAAGACCTTCGTGATATAAAATGTCGAAACTGGGGTCAACTGGTCATGGAACGAGATGATTGGAAGCTTATTGCACAGACGGCAAAATCCCTCCATGGGATGTAAACGCCAGAGGGAGAAATTATGAAATTAACACACAATTTCATAATATTACAAAGTTCAGCTTTTTAAATCGACATTTGCTTAATTTCGAGAACACAATTTTACGACACTTCAGTGAAAGCTATACAATTTAGTACGGCTCTGGCTCATCACATATTAGTTTTATATTGGTGTTTTTAAATAATAAAGTTTTTGGATAAAGCCAATAATTAAACAATATTTTTAAAAAATTTTAACCGTCAATTGTTTCGATTTTTTAATAAACCATCTTCGGAGATAGTATTTGTTTTACAATTTTCTTTTACAAAAAATAAACAAAAAAAGGACAAACACAGCAATATCTAGGGAAACGTATAAAGCAACATCTAAACGACGCAAAAACAAAATAATGATTATATGAGTGCATTTCCTACCCATACAAAATTTTAAAACATTGAATAAAGAAAAATATTTAACTAAACGAAGAATTTTCGAAATGATTCGTATCAAAAAACATAAAAACGGTTTGCATATATGATACACAAACTACTATGGATTTTCTTCATAATAAATACTTATGAATTTATTCTACAAATAACAAAGTTGACAATTTTAACCAAATTTAATATTCCCAGCAGAAATTAGTTAGGGAAAACCTGGTCCTGGTCAGTTCAGAAAGGGCAAGCCTTATTTGGGCAATGTGTGTGGACCTGTTCCGGGCCTAATTGGCAATACCCTTTTAGGGTTAACCTTATTTGAATATATCAGGCACTGATTTGGTTTTTCGTATTCGACCCCATGCTGAAATTTCATTTGGTTAAAATTCACTAGAGTATTATCCATTTTAGAAATATATAGTTTAAATCGTTTCATGTATATTTTAGTTATCGCTTATCGGCTGAAAGACCAAATAATAGTGATTTAGAATAGACCAAACAATAGTGATTTAGAATAGGCCAAATAATAGTGATACCTTATGTTTCAATTTTTTCGATTGTATTTTTTTTATTTTATTTTAATTAATTTATGTATATAATAAATAAATATACATCAGGGTCTGGTCCGGATATCCTAATCAGGGCTTGATCCGATTATCCCAATCAGAGTCTGATCCGATTATCCCAATCAGGGTCTGATCCGGTAATCCCAATCAGGACCTGATAGGAAAAAAGCGTTACACTCATGATCAGGGCTCAATCAGGCTACCCTACCAATGCCTGATCTGGGCTAGGGCAAACCTGATCACGACTTTATTTGAGCCCTGACAAAAATCTGCTCGGGATCATGATGTTTTACTACTAAACATTTCCATTTTCTAATTTTTTGATTGTATTTTGTATTGTTTTGTATTCTCTTTCGTTATTTTGTTTATAATTAGACTTTTCTTTTTTGATTATTAGTTCTTCAAAATAATTTTTCTTATAAGTCAATTTTTGTTTATTTTTTGTATAAGAATTTTTCATAAAATATTATTTTCGAAGATGGTTTATTGAAAAAACCGATACAATTGTCAGATAAACAATTTTAAAAATATTGTTTACTTATTGGCTTTATCAAATCGTCGAATTGTGTTATAAAATCGAAAATTAGCAGACCGAAAGATCATACCGAATGGTTTTGATATTGAAAAATCATAAGAAATATCATATCACCGAAAATTCATTTTGTCAAAAAGTCATTGCATCAAATCGAAATATCACATCACCCAAACTCATATAATTGAAAATTCAATTCATAAAACCGAAAAAATAGATATTATCGAAATAACATGGAAATTTTCGATATAATGAACAACAAATCATTTCATCGGAAAATAATTTAATCGAAAAACAGAGTACACTCTTCTCACAAATAAAAATATTGTAAATTGAAATGACAGATAGCCGACAGTATATTTTTAATAACGAATATTTTCGATGTAATGATATTTCGATAAAATGAATTTTTATTCTATTTTATAAATTTTAATCGTTTGATTTTTCGATGATAAGATATTTTCAGTACCTACATCGAAAAAATTTCAGTGCAACGATCTTTCGATGATATTCCTTTTCGACAGTGTAAACTTTTATTGTTATGCTTTTCCATGTTGTGATTTTCGGTTGATTGATTTCTCGGTAGAATAATTCGATCGATTTATTGATATTTTTTAATGGAACGATTTTCGATTTTCGTATGATTTAATGATGATATGGCACGATCCGGCTTATTCAAAAATATTTTATTCCAAATATTACACAAGCCAAATAATCACATCATATATTTTATATTGGTATATTCTTTCTTTATAATTCTTTATAAAATTAATCGTTAAATATTTGATCGATATGTCGTTTGCCACATAAGGTTTTCAACAGGGTTGCAACGTATAATACGGTAACGTATAAAACACGTATTATACAAACGTATAAAACAATATATAGTATAAAATACACAATTACATACGTTTTATACCGTATAAAAGTAAAATCTTTAATAAATAAAAATACATTTATATAATATTATCGCGGGCGTATTATTCATCGTACTTGTAATATTTAATATTTCTAAAGCGTAGTTTTCTGGACTAACAGGGACAGTTGCCGATAGAAAATATAACGTCGTCATGATAATTTCTTACCCAACTATTCCTATTAGTTCAGAAAACTTTCACAGTTAACCTAAATGCTTTTTTTCAAAATATAATTATTTGTTTTTAAAAAGAATTAGTCTGCAACAATTTAACATTTCCAACCGTACCTGTTATTGATCAATGACCAAAATTGAATTCACTCGATAAACTTCTCACTATACTTTTCCGTTTGCCGCAAATATATTTACATATTTTAACTATTACAATTTTTGAATAAAAACAATATCTGATCTGCAGGAGCCTGATATTTTCAAACTGTGCATATTAAATAGAAGTGGTGCAACCCGGATTCACACAACAAATTTTTTTAAAAACTTCTCTCTAATAATCACTAATAATTTCCCTAGCTTCTTTGAAAAAATACATTTATTATGTAACAACATAATATTTTTCAGCTGTCCTTATTAGTTGGGAGTAGCTGAAACTGGATTGAACCATATTTCATATATTCAATAACATTTCATGATACCAAATAATTAATTTTATGTGCCAAATGTTTCTAATCCAAAACGTTTCCCATTAAGTAAATGTTTGTGAAAAAAATTTGAACTCAAAACGAATGAAAATCATTCTTTTGACACACTTAAATTAAACAAGCTCCTGGTCTTACATACAAATGCCAGTCATCAAAATTTCTCTACATTCAATTTTACTGCTCTTTATCATTTAAACGTTTTTGAGCGAAACAAATATCCCATTTTTTTATACTTTTCCGATACATCGTCCCTGTGATTCTTATCATTGATGAAACCTATTTTCTGAAACAAAAATGCCTAAAATCGCTCCAGTAGTTTTCATCGGTTGTTACGGTTGGTTGTCGGGTCGCTCAGTAGACAGATTAACATTTTTGTTTGCTTTTTTGGAATTTTTTTATGACCTAACGCCGAGAAATGAAAAAAGAGTGGGCATACGATTTTGACATTTGGCTCGAGAAATTGAAATTTAAAAAAAATATAATTTTATATTCATGTTCGTGTAAAATTTATGCAAAAAAGAAGTCATGTGCATATTAATTTAGGGAATAAGAGACATTGTAATGTTTTGTGTTTGCAAAAACATCTCAGAGGATAGCATGGCAAAAAACAGTATTTTCTAACTGGTCATATATCTATCTTTCTCCAGAGCCGTTTGGTTGCAGAAAAACAAAAACATATTATACGTTTTATACGTGTATATTAACAACCCTGGTTTTCAATACGATGTATGAAGTATTCAATAAACAAGATACATGATTGAAAAGTTTACAGATTTCGTGGTCGAGGTTCGATGCAACCACAATATAAATCTTTTGTAATGCAATTGTCTTCTCCGAAATATTAATTTTTTAGACAATTCCAAAAAATCGACGTTTTTATAACGTATAAGTATTGATGTACAGCTCAAAAAGTTTTCTTGGGATTGCTTCGGTCTGAAAGACCTAAGTATTACATTCATGAGCCAGAAGTGAAATTCTTACCCCCACATTTTTGGCATTTCTCAACGTTTTAGGACCTACTAATTCTAAAAAAGCAAAAAACAATGTATGTTTGTCTGCCTATGACGGACGGCCTCATTACCTACGAAATCTGGAAAACCGCTGGAGGGATTTCAAAATTTTGTTTTTCTAAAAATAGGTATACTCTATGGACAGGTCTGAAAGGTCGATGTGTTCGACTGTACCGAAAGTGTGTCAAAAAAATTGTCAAGTGTGTCAAAACAAGGAAATTTGGATATATTTTGTTAAAAAAAACGTTAATTTTAAGTGATGATAATGCGTAGCATCATTGAATTTGGAGAAATCTTGATGGTCGGGATTGCTATGTGAGACCAAAAACTAGATGATTGCATTATAGGTTTGTCAAAAAATATTGTCAAGTGTGTTAAAAGAATGATTTACATTAATTTTTTTACCCAACCTTTGAGAAAAAATTAAATTAGTTATTTGTATGACATGAAATGAGAACATGAAATTGGACATGGACATTTTTTATTTTATTATAATTTTTGAAATATTTTTGGAATTTTGAAAAAAGTTTTGTATTTTTGATTATATTATAATTTTTGGAATTTTGGAAAAAAGTTAAAATTTTTGATTTTGTAATAATTTTTGGAATATTTTTAGAATTTTGAAAAAAGTTTTTTTTTATTTTTTATAATTTTTGCATTATTTTAAGCATTTTAAGATTTTTAAGAATTTTAAGAATATTTTAAGAATTTTTGAAATACTTTCAATTTTTTGATTTTGTTATAATTTTTGTAATATTTTTCGAATTTTGAAAAAAGGCTTAAATTTTTAGGATTTTTGGGATTTTTCCAATATGTACTTGAGCTTAATTGTTCACAAAAAACCCATCCAGTTTAAATTTCTGTTTTTATTATAATTTTTAGAATATTTTTGGAATTTTGAAAGAAATATGAATTTTTGATTTTGAAATATTTTCTTGAAAATCTAGATGGATAGGCTTTAGAATAGTTTGGTGATTGTATCTTTTCACTAAATTATGTTTATTAACGATCTGTTATGATTTTTCGGCAACGTTTTGATGTTTCGAGTTAGTTTTGTATTAAATTTCTAAACAGAGATAAAATACTTGTACTTTTACAAAGAGTTTTATGATTGATATATGTACATCGCTGCCCAAAACTAAAAACAATGTCCTCATTGTCCTCATATATCTCTTGCCTTAACTTAGCTAAGATCGATCATCTTTGATTTGATTTCTTGATTTATTTGATTTCTTTGATTTATTTTCTCCTGATAGCTTATCTGATAGACAAAAACGGTATTGGAAATCAATTGTGTGATTTATTAATTATTAAGCTATAACCTTATTTTTTTATGCAATATGGCAAAAATAAATCATACTTTACTCACTGACGGCACTTGGCAAAGCATGATTAATAATTTAATTGAAATAAAATGCTTGTTGTTTTGCAAATAGTATTTGTTATGTTTAATATAAAATATAAATAACTAAATTATTATTGTTATAATTATTTTTAGTTATTTATATTTTATATTAAACTTAACAAATACTATTTACAAAACAACAACAAATGTTTTATTTCAATTAAATTAAAAATAAATCAATTCATATAAATATAGTTCAATTTATATTCATACAAATGTCATACAGTAAAAATTTCATCAATTTGGATTATACTAAAAATGTTGTAAAAAGGTTAGTTTACAATAAGTTTTTTGAAAAAACAATTGTGTGATTAATCAGTTAATAAGTTATTAATTTTATTACGCAATATGGCAAGAATGAAACAATTTATATAAATTTAGGAATAAATCTTTTCGTCAATTTGGATTACACTAGTTACAAGAAAAATCTCCCTAAATAACACGAATATGATATTCCTTTTTTTTGGTTAGCTCTTGTTTTTGAGATATTTGCGGAAAAAACAATTTTTTCGGTGAACAAAAAAGTTATTCCGGTTTTTTGGATTGCATATTTTACTAAACAAACAAATTTAATATATTAATGAATATTAATGAGTTATACTCGAAAAAAGTTGAAAAAAAAATCAAAAATTTACGTTTTTTCTATATCCAACAGCATTAGTTTTGAACAAACAATGATTGTAAAAACTTTTAATTTCTTGTAGCCTCCTACAGTTTATTCAACCGTCGCAAAAACAACCAAAAGGCTGTAAAAAAGCCGCGCCATGTTTTTCTTTAGCTTGAAACTATCATTTTAACTATAACAAATAAATTCTTGTATCTTATTCTTTACAAAAACTTCTCAAATCATACAGCACTAGTTATAACATTTCTTAATGTCATTTTGTTTTCTAAACATCTAGCTATATTATATAATTTAAGTAATACTCTAGAACTACATATCATAATTCTAAAATATATAATAAATATGCACATATATTAAAATTTATTTAAGCAGAGGAAATATAATTTATTTTTTTTCTATAAAAAACCGCTCACTTTCACTTACATATTTCTTGAACAAAAACCTTGGTGCGACCTTTTCTTAATATGACAATAAAGCCAACCACATAGTGACTATGGTTGACTCATAATAAACATTATATTGAAATAACCATTGATTAAATAGCAATCTTAAATGAATATCAATGAATGTTAAAATTCAGTACGAAAAGAAATTTATTGATAATGTTATTTCATAGTCATCGTTATATTGTTATAGTTTCCATTTGCTAGATATTCTTACAGCAAATCATGTCTTATATAAAATTAAGCATACCGTAATAATATAAAGGGAATTTCAAATAGATTACTATACTTCAGGAAAATTGTAGAAAATATGATACTGACTTAATTAATATAATTAGAAGTCCACTGTTGAATTCATCGGCTTTTCACAGTCGTCTCCCCAAATAGACGTTAGGAATGACATTATTAAATTAATTGAGAAAAGGTCACGCCAAGGTTTTTGTTCCAGAAATATGTAAGTGAAAGTGAGCGGTTTTTTATAGAAAAAAAAAATTAATTATATTTCCTCTGCTTAAATAAATTTTAATAAATGTGCATATTTATTATATATTTTAGAATTATGATATGTAGTTATAGAGTATTACTTAAATTATATAATATAGCTAGATGTTTAGAAAACAAAATGCCATTAAGAAATTTTATAACTAGTGCTTTATGATTTGAGAAGTTTTTGTAAAGAATAAGATACAAGAATTTATTTGTTATAGTTAAAATGATAGTTTCAAGCTAAAGAAAAACATGGCGCGGCTTTTTTACAGCCTTTTGGTTGTTTTTGCGACGATTTGACTGTTTTTTGTAAAGTTATAATATAATATGGGAGAATCAAATTATTATTATCCATATAAAATGTTTTCTACAGAGAACTTTACTCTCGATTTTTTATCAATCTAGGACCTAGGTGCAATATTTAAAAAAATAAAAGTATCGTTTTTATGTAAACAGGTCTCAACTCATGACATGAACAACTTATGAAAAAGTAAAAGAAATATTCGAAAATAAGTCTAAAGCAATGCATTCGAAAATTAATAAAATTATTACATACAACGGAAACACACACATAAAAACTATAGTCTTTGTCTAATAATTTTAAAAAATTAACGTAACAATTTTATAAAAGTGCTTGAGGATAGCATAAAAGCTTAAATCGATTGTTATTTACTCTAAATAAATAATAAACAAAACAACATTGTGCGAAAAAAGATGTGAATTAAGTGTTTCGCAATTAAACAATTTTTTTAAAAATTCTTGATTATGTTCAGCCAAGTACCATTGGTGTCTTCCATAAACTTTATAGTCTATGATTGACTGAAAATTTTAAAAAATTTCATTTTTTACGGTTATATATCACCTCAATCTCGAAATCGGCACATATTTGTCATTTTCGCCTTATCTTACCACATAAATATACGTAAATACATACATATATTTTCATTTTCAGTGAGAAAGTCGTTGTGAGTAATGGATAATAAACAATCAAGTCCTCACCATAAGGGTTTTGTTCTATTTTTTCAAAGTACGGAACCCTTAAAATAATAATAAAATTTTTTCAAATTATTTTCTTTATATCTCATAAAGCTTAAAAACACAAAATTTTAAAGCCTACTAAATTATTTTTTAATCTCATCACTTCAAAATAACTACCAACGTTCTAAAATAAAATGAAATAAAAATTAAAATTTATTATCGATATAACATTTGTTGGGTTCTCTCAGATAACAAATTTACATAATAGACCAAATACATGTTTTCACAACATCGTTTTTTAAAACACATCAATAATAGGTCTTTTTACTGAAAGCATATTCTAAATATATTCTTTTTTCTAATACTTTTATAATTACCAACTTTCATTTAATATATTAATAAAACATTTTATGGGTTTTCTGGATACAAACATAACAAATATTTTTATCGAAAACAACTACATATATGTTTGCAAACTAATCTGGGTTCGTGTTTAAGTTTTTTAACTGTTGTTAAATATTACCAATATTGAGGGATAATAAATTTCAATTCGCATAATTATGTGTTTTTCAATTCTGTACATTTGGTTGGTTTTTGAAAATTCGCCAAAATGATACTAAATTACTACATTCATATCAATGCTACCAACGTGGTATAAAAATTTGTAAAAACATTTTAATTTTACTAAAAGTTTGGGAAAGCAAAATTTTGATTTTATAAACTTTCAGAAAAAAGCATGAATGCTGACTTTTTTTTTACTAATGAGAAACATATAGTTAAATAAGATATACTTTTATTGATAACTTTGAATGCAGTTGTAGAAAAAATGCAAATTATTCGAAATGAAAATTTTAACCGTTAAAACCTATTCGGTGCACAGTATATATACTAGTAGTGTCTTTCAAAACATGGCGCGCAAGACACTACCGCGTCTCTTGATATCCTTTCTTTTAAGTTAAAAAACACGATATTCAGGTTTACCCAAAAAAAGTCAAAACTCAGAATTTGGGAAAAAATGTTTACTAAGAATAATTTAAACTCTGCAACATAATTGATTTATATATGAGTTATGCAGATTTTTGAGTTAAAATTGCGAGTTATTTTTAAAACCTGGTCATAACACAACGTTAAAACGTTAAATGGACATTTTTTCTATTGTACCATCTTGAATGTGTTAAGTTGCAGTTGACATAATTTTTTGGCATCCACGGTTTATCTTCATTCAGTTTTATGCCAAAGTAATGAAAGTATGCAATTCTTATGCATGGATTTTGTAGCAGGATGTATTATGCACATTTCACAAATGAAACAAAATGAATTTGGACTATTTTTACACTTGAAATTTCTTGAGAAGCCATTTAAATAGATTTAACTTTACACTTTACTATTTTAAAAGAATTCTTAACTGATGTTTGAGAACGACTGAACTTGTAAAATACTATTTACGATGCGGCACAAAAAGAAAAGAAAAATACAAAAAAGCGGTTGAAATGAGAAAAACTCAAAACGGCTCGCAGTTTTTATTCAAAAATCTGTATAGCAACTTATATATGCATCAATTATGTTGCAGAATTTAAATTATTCTTAGTAAAAAAATTTGTTTTCCATATTTTTAGTTTGTGATTTTTTTGGAAAAACCTGAATACCTTGGTGCAACCTGCACCAAAATTCGTGTTTTTTAACTTAAAAGAAACGGAATTAAATTTACCACGGGCTCCAAGAAATTAAAAAAAATTATAATTATTGTTTGTTCAATATTTATGGCATTGAATATGCAAAAATTTTTATAAACATTTTTCTAAACGAATTTTTATAAACGAATGCAAAAATTTTTATAATCGTAAATTTTTGATTTTTTTTTCAAACTTTTTTTGAATGTAACTTCCAGCATCCTTGATTGATTTTTACAAAAATAGGTCAAAATGTTTGTTGGGATGTATTTACTATGCATTTGTTTCATTAGTACATTGAATTTGTTTGTTTTGTAAAATATGCAATCCAAAAACCGGAATAACCTTTTTTTCACCGAAAAAATTGGTTTATCGCGAATATCTCAAAAACAAGAGCTAACCTTAAAAAATTAATATGATATTCGTGTTTAGCAGGTCAAAATCCACAAGAAAAGTTGGCTTTTAGTCAGGGAGACAAAAAAGATCAAAATTTGTAAACTAGTGTTATACTAAAAATGTTGCCATTTTTATAGAAGTTAACTCAACTTTTATCTTAATCATTAGTTTGTATGGTTAGATTTTAATTTATACTTATAGAATAAGCACCAGTCATTAAAAGTATATTACCTTATAGCAGCGTTATATCTAGCGAAATTGTGTAAATTTTATTGTATAAATTAGGTGTAGGCGTTAATTAAGGTAGTAGGTTAATTGTTTTAATAAATTTATTCTGAAGAGTTTGTGGTTTATTGACCATTTCGCACGTAGAAAAAGTCTGTTAAATCATATTCATATAATTTAGATGGCTATTAATGTGTACATGATATAACTGCCAAGAAAATTGTTTTGAAATATAACTGTGGGATCTGCATATTGCAAAGACCATTGGTGCTTTTTTTTACTTGAATGACATGATCCTTAAATTTTGCTTTTGAATCAATAACCATACCTTAGTTTACAGTAACATAGACTTGAACTACTTTATTTGAACTATACTCAAAAAACAACTAGGCAAATCGAAAGGAGTAACTTTATTTTAAAATATAATGTAATTAGTTTTATCTGAATTTATTGCTAGTCTATTCGCAGTGAGTCATTTAGAAATTATGCCAAAGTCTTGATTCATTTTATCAAACAGCTCTTCAACGCCTTTAGCAGAATAAACCAAGGTCGAATCATCTGCAAAATAATTGTGATTGTTCTTTAAGGTTCAAATTAAATAGAACATTGACATACATATTAAAAAAACTGTTGACCCAGAAGAAGACCTTTTGATGATTATTTCGAAGTTGAAACTTCATCATCACTTATTTATTTACTTAAGTTAAAGTTCTCAATTCTGTTATTAGACTCCTTAATGTGCAAATGTTTTCATTCAAACAAAATTTATTTCAGAGTTTAATACAATCAAATAATTTATTTTATTGTGTTGCGTTGATTTGTGCAGCAGAACAAAATTAAAAGATGTTTATTATTTTATTATGTTAAGATTAATTTTTAATCTGTTTCGCGAATGTTGCAAAACACAATAAAACAATTTTTTAAACAAAATTTTATACAAAAACTAACAAAAAAATTTATGTTCTGCAGATTATATAAAAAACAATAAATTCAAACTAAAGTGTATGTCACTCAAAAAATGGAAAATCATAACAGAAAAGATGAGCAAACTACTCAAAAACCTCTCCATTTAGCGTTTCCAGAAAATATTACAAAATCACAATTTCATATTTCTTTCAAAACTCCAAAAAGATTACAAAAATGAAATAAAATCAAACTTTTTTCAAGATTCTAAAAATATTGCAAAAATTATAACAAAATCAAATATTAAAACTTTTTCCAAAACTCTAAAAATATTGCAAAAGTTATTACAAAATCAAAAATACAAACTTTTGTTTACAAAGAATTGGCTAAATAAATAAATAAAATCATTTTTTTGACACACTTGACAACATTTTTTTGACAAACTTCTAATGTAATAATCTAGTTTTTGATCTCACATACCAATCCCGACCATCAAGGTTTCTCCACATTCTTTGTTCCTACTCATTATCACTTAAAATGAACGTTTTTAAAGCCAAAGCCAAAGCCAAATATGAAAATTTGCTATTTTTGACACACTTAATGATTTTTTTGACACACTTCGGGTACACTTATTAAACATATCGTCCTTTCGGAGCTGCCCATTGAGTATACCTATTTTTAGAATCAGTAGGTCCTAAAACGTCGAGACATGTAATAAAAGTGGGGATAAGAATTTTACTTTTGGCTCATGAGTTCAATACTTTGGTTTTTTCAAAACCGAAGTATTTACTATTATATGTTTACTATCGTAGAAAAAATTGCATTTCATACGCGAGATAAAAATTTTTGCGTTCGGGAAATTACCTTACACGACGCGTCTCGTGAACAAATTTTCACCCACGAAAAAGCATTGTTGTTATCTCTTATAGCAAAACAAAATGTACAATTTCTTACTAACTTTATCTCTCTTCTTTGTTTTTGCACCTTTTTCCACTCACTTAAAATGTAAGTAAATTAAAGATTCGCATAAAATTATTTAATTTTTCGAAGTCACATATAGAATATTTCGCCAACCAGTACATTTTCAAGGAAAATAATCAAGATATTATGGAGAACATTTTGTTTATGCGCTATTGCTTCCTCGAAGAAATGAGCTTTCATATCACTCTGGAATGTCTGGCATGTAATCGTTGAAGGAGCAAGTATGTCACATGATTAAGGAATTTATTTGCGCCATCTTAGCATGAAATAAATAATGACCTATAATTGACCTACTTGACCTATATTTATTGTTTAATTTGCTATTCTATAAAAAAATGAAGTGCGTAATCTTTACACGCTGTTGAAGTAAAACTTCTTTGGCCACTACAGCATGTATTACTAAAAATATTAAATATAAAATAAAATAGATATGTCATATTGAAATTTAGAGTTTCTTTCTAATATTCTTGATAATAAAGTTTGAAACAATGTGTAATAAAAAGCCATATTTTCATGTTTTTCAAAGTCTTACAACGTATTACAAATTAAATTTCACGATGAATACATGTCCACTTAATTTAACAATTGGTACAACAATTGATGCATTTTTCTAAACATTTAGCAAATTTGTCATAAACCTCTAATTTCATATTTCAATTATCTTAATAATTGAATTGACTTTGTAATACATTATGTAAATATTTCTTTTTATTACACATGCTGCAAATTATATTATCAAGAAATGCAACTCTAAATTGCAATATGACATATTTATTTTATATTTCATCTTTTTAGTAATACCTGCCACAGTAGCCAAAGAAATTTATTTCAACCGCGTGCAAAGATTACACCACTCATTTTTCTATTTAACAAAACAAATTTAATCAACACAAATATTTTTCCCCGCCCGGGAAAGCCCGGGATGCAAATTCTAAACACCATGACCACCATGACCACCGTGACATCACCACGACCATCATGACCACCATGAACACCATAATCACCATAGCCACCATGACCACTATGACCATCATAACCACAATGAACACAATGACCACCATGACCACCGTGACCACCATGACTGCCATAACCACCGTGAAGACCGTGATCACCATTACCACTATGACCACCATGACCACTATTACCACCATGACTACCATGACCACCATGACCACAATGACTACTATAACTAGCCCTAAAGAAGTTTTACTTCAAAAAACTAAAACAATTCAAAATATAACTTTAAAAAATTACGAAACTCAATAAAATATTACGAATACGAATACGATTTAAATATCTAATAATATTATATTATTAGATATTTAAATCTAAGATCGACACGTCCAACTCATATAACATTTAATACGATACTGAATAAGCGTATAAAAAATACAATACACATAATCGAATTGTCGCATACTTGCCGAAGATAATATTCGTTTGCCTTTTTTACTTCTAATTTCTTTTTTATTTTATTGTGTTTAAATTTCTACTTAAGTTTTTTTGGAATTGTGTGCATGTATATGTTTAAAATTCAAAATCAGACTGTAGTATGATAGAGATGAATATATATGGTTATATATCTGTTCAAATGACTACTTCCTACATTTAGATGTCGACATTTATATGTGTGTCGTAAATGGATTGTATCGTATATTTGCCGAATATTATATTTCGTTTTTTTGTAATTCCGTTGCAAAATTCTTAAAAAGCGCCTAAAGAAGTTTTACTTCAAAAATATTGCGACGCTGATGCATAAGCTGACTTCACCACAGCTCTGAGAACATAGTGTTCTGAATATATAGTGGGCTAATAACCATCAAATACTTTAATTAAAGACTAACCAATGTTATAGATTTCGCGTAGTTCTAATTATAAAAATATTAAAGAAAGCAGCAGTATCCGGCAACAAACATAAATTCTGTTGTACGAGAAAACGTAAAAAAAATTTTACCAGATGTGAAAAACCGGAAGCTAAAATTTTCTCATGTTACTTGAAAGCTTTTACCACCGTTTCATGAAAATCGATCGGTAATTGTAAGCTACAGTAGGGATAAACATCTAAAAAAAAACTTTTTAACCAGAAGTGACAAAGCGGAAGTTGGTATATTGGTACTAAAGTACTAACTTTAGTACTAAAGGTACTAACAGTACTAAACAGTAATACAACGTAGTATACCAAGTTTCCATAAGGTCATAAGCCGGGATTAGAAGATTTAAACTTAGAGGTGTTCGGGAGACCCTCGGTTATTTTGTCCAATTTTGAAATGAATCCAGATCTCCATTTTCAATTGAACCTGTATCATTTGCTAAAGTTTCATCAAGATTCTATGCAGGAATGTCACACACCCATAAACCCACCCACCCACACACAGACGTACACCAAAATGTTTATTGACTATTTAGATAGGATGCTCCAAAACAAAAGAAAGAACAAAATTTAAGGTATGTAAGATTTTTTTTTTCAATAGATTGCATTACTTCACACAATTTAAAATTGTGATGAAGTAAAATAAAGATACCAACATAGGTCGCAAAAACACAAATCACTGAAGTCAGTAATAGGGCAAAAGAGCCTTACGAAATCAAGTTTAAGTGTCATATTTCGATAATTTACAATGAGATTATCTAAGGTTGCGCCTTACATCAACAGTACTCGGCAGTTGCTGATGTTGTCCTGTTTCATGGTTTAGAATTTAGATGATTTAATTTCACCTAGTTTTTTACATTTTTGTTATTCTATTCAAATAATATTAACTATGACTCTTTTGTTTATCACTGACTATTTTTATTCAGATGATAAACCATTGTAAACGGGACTAACCCATAAAACAAATGATGAACATTTAAAATAAATACATAATATTCATTCAACCTTAAACAGCGTTTAAGGTTACAAAAACGATGTGTTCCATCGTTATAAAAATAAATAAAATAATAATTTGATATTTGATTACTTGTAATAAAATAAATACAATCTCAAATAACATATACATAAATAATTTCAAAAGCTTAAAATACTTAAAATACTTTGAGATTATTTAATATGTATATTCATTTAGAATGTTATATATACATACATATGTTAGAATGTTATATATACATTTTTATAAAAATATGGATTATAATGATGATATTATGATGATAATCTATGTCAATGATATGTTAAATAATAAATCATATAATTCAAGGTATATATAGGATTCGTTAAAAATTTAATTATTCAAATAAAAACGAACACATATATATATATTTTGCATTACTTTTATTTGTAACGTTTTAAAATAAATTCATAATTAAGGAAGCTTATGTTGAGTTATTTTTTCTTTTTTTGTTGTTTTTTATTAATGTCTTTCGTTGAAAATATAACTATAAGAACAGAGCTTTTACGTACACCATGCTTCTCTGCCGTGTCTATCTTTCTGATGAGTTCTTGGCTCAAAACTTATCATTCAGTCATGTGTTGGAACTGTACCTCGTATGTATGGAACATTGTATTTTATTTCATTCCTTTCTTACAGATTTGAAAGCTTACGTTTATTGGAAATTTGAGGGACAGTTAAAAAAACAAAGGTAAAACATGGGTCCAAAAGATTTAAATTCCCCGAAAGGTGCATAAATCTTTTGCGTGAACAACAATTTTTGTGGATAACGTGGATAACATGTCCTTTAATATCTATCTGTAACCATTCACGCATCTGATTTATAAAAAACAAACTTTCTGTTTTGCGAATTTATTCATTGTAAGAAACAACGAATCAATTTCGTAACAAAGTTTTCCTTAACCGGCTTTTTCATTATCGCATTTCTTAATCAATGAAAAGAAAATATAATGCTGTTTCTGCTGAGTTGGCATTTTCATAATTAAATAGGTGTTAATGCGCAATTGTTGTTTATTTGTCACAGCACCACATAAGTACCTTGGAGATGTCTTAATTATTACAGTTACAATAATTTTCAAATTATTGTTTTCATTTCGGAAAAAAAAAATTTGTTTGCGAAATAAAAACAAGGAAAATTACTTCGGTCTGAAAGACCTAAGTATTACATTCATGAGCTCAAAGTGAAATTCTTACCCCATCTTTTTTTGGAATTTCTCGACGTTTTAGGACCTACTGATTCTAAAAAAGCAAAAAAAAAATGTATGTTTGTCTGCAGGCCGGCCGGCCGGCCGTCCGGCTGGCCGTCCGTCATTACCTACGCTGCAGAGAAAACCGCTGGAGGGATTTCAAAATTTTTTTTCTAAAAATAGGTATTCACAAGGGACAGGTCCGAAAGGACGCTGTGTTCGATAACTGTACAGGAAGTGTGTCAAAAAAATCATTATGTGTGTCAAAAATAGGAAATTTTCAATTTTTGGCTTAAAAAACGCTCATTTTAAGTGATTACGAGTAGGAACATTAAATTTGGAGAAATCTTGATGGTCGGGTTTGGTATGTAAGATCAAAAACTAGATTATTGCATTATAAGTTTGTCAAAAAAATGTTGTCAAGTGTGTCAAAAGGAAGGTTTTTATTTATTTTTTACCTAATTTTTTTAGAAAAAAATAAAATTAATTGTTTGTATGACATGATATTTTATTATTATTATAGAGAATTATGGAATTATAAGTTGGTCAAAAAGTAATGTCAAGTGTGTCAAAAAATGATTTCATTTATTTCTTTAGCCAATTTTTTGGAAAAAATATGTAGCTGTTTTTATGACGTAGATAAATGTAATTTAAAATGAAATTGGACATGGAAATTTTTGAATTTGTTATAGTTTTTGAAATATTTTTGGAATTTTGAAAAAGCTTGTATTTTTGATTTTGTAATAATTTTTGCAATATTTTTAGAATTTCGGAAAAAGTTTTAATTTTTGATTTTGTAAGAATTATTGGAATATTTTTATAATTTTGAGAAATTTTTAATTTTTGATTTTATTATAATTTTTGGAATTTTGAAAAAATTTTCAATTTTTGATTTTGTAATAATGTTTGCAATATTTTTAGAATTTTGGAAAAAGTTTGAATTTTTAAGAATTTTTGAAATACTATTGGAATTTAGAAAAAGTTTAAATATTTGATTTTATTCTAATATCTGGAATATTTTTGGAATTTTGAAAAAGTTTGATTTTATTTAATTTAACAATATTTTTGGAATTTTGATTATAATTTTCCGGCAACGTATTAATGTTTCGTGTTAGTTTTGTAATAAATTTTTAAACAGAGATAAAAAATACTTGTACTTTAACAAAGAGTTATGTTTGATATACATCGCTGTCCAAAACTAAAAACCATGTCCTCATAAAAGTTTTTTGCCGAAAACATTATACAAATCCTTAACCCAGACCGAAGTTTTGATATCTCAGAGCTGTGAGATTTCATATTTTTAAGTTGAGTTCTTCATCCAACTTGAATTTTTTTATTGAACAATGATGTCATTAAATTAAATTAAAAGGAAATAATTAAGTTTATTTAAAGATAATAAATAAATTAAATTAAAAGGAAACAATGATGTCATAAAATTGATTTTGGTTGTTGGACTACAAAGGAAAAACATGTTATTATTCTATTATTCTATTGCTAGATGTTTTGTATATGAATTTTCAATTCTTATACTAGATCAAATGTATATGCATATGAGTTATGACAAATGTTGCGGCATAAAATATTTTTAACACTTATTTCTGTTTTTTTGGCCAGTTCACTTGGAGTAATTGTTTTGCATTTATTTTATTTGTTATTGTTGTATCATCCTTTTTCCTCAGAATTATTTAATAACACATAATTGATGACGATGTTTTAAATGGTTTTAATTGCGTTTGATTATTGAAATTTTGTTTAGGATAAACCTTAGATTATAAAATACACAGGATAAGTAATATCTTTTTAAGTTGAGTTATTTTTATTTACATAAAGTAGTGTGCGATTTTAACGTGATAGTATTTGTACTGAAAAAACACAGTAGCCTAGAAATTTAAATATCATCGAGGTTTTCCCTTGCTTGACCAAATATGCTTACAAAATAACAGACTTATGCAGAAATTTTGTATTTAACATACTTACCGATTGGAGAATGACCAATATTATTCAATTTTATTTTATGTTTGTCAAAAGTATTTCGATTAAAATAAAACTGATAATATTAAAACTGAAAATTTGATCCTAACTAAAACTTTATCATGTACGTAATGTTATTATTAAACTAAATTTAAAATGAAATGGATATTGTTTATATGGTTTACTGTTTCAGGTTTTGTCTTTATTTAGAATGAAATTAAAATGAAATATATATTATTTGGCAGTTGCTTCTTTCTGGCAATAGAAGAATAATAATATATTTTTTTTTTATAAATGGAAAGAGATAAAAATGCTGCATGGGACCCTGTATTTTTGTATTTATTTTTACAGGAACCTTTTCTTTTGTGGAAATTATTTTCAATGCAAAATTTGAATTTAAAAAATAGCTTCAATTTTGTTTATAGTTTTATAGTGTAGATACACAAATATTACTTATCCTACTTATAATCTAAGGGATAATCTGAATAATATTACTACGGTTTGAAAGACCTAAGTATTACATTCTCGAGAAAAAAGTGAAATTCTTACCCCCACTTTTTTGACATTTCTCATCGTTCTAGGTCATAAAGATTTTAAATAACCAAAAAAAAAATGTGTATCTGTCTGCCGGCCGTCACAACCGACGAAATCTAGAAAACCTTTGAAGGGATTTCGAAACTTTTTATTTCTAAAAATAGGTATATATAGTAATTACAATTTAAAAAAAAAAAAGACATTTAACAACTTGATATTTTCCAACTGTTCCTATCAGTTGGGAGTAGCTAAAGTTGGATATTCCATGTTCAACATTTCATTCATACAAATAATTAATTTTATTTTTTTCAACAAAATTTTCTTGTTTTGACACATTTGAGTATATAACTCAAATGTGTCAAAACAAGAAAATTTTGTTGAAAAAAATAAAATTAATTATTTGTATGAATGAAATGTTGAACATGGAATATCCAACTTTAGCTACTCCCAACTGATAGGAACAGTTGGAAAATATCAAGTTGTTAAATGTCTTTTTTTTTTTTAAATTGTAATTACTATATGGCAATGTTTATTGAGAAATGTTTTGTGTGAATCATCTTGGAAAAAAATTTGAATTTTTGATTTTGTTATAATTTTTGGAATTTTGAAAAAAGTTTCAATCTTTGATTTTGCAATAATTTTTGGAATATTTTTAGAATCTTGAAAAAAAGTATAAAAATTTTTGATTTGATTATAATTTTTAGAATATTTTTAGAATTTTGAAAGAAATCTAAATTTTTGATTTTGTAATATATTCTCGAAATGCTAAATGGAGAGGCTTTGAGTAGTTTTTAGATTGTATCATCTTTTCACTAAATTTCACTAGGCAAACTCTTACGAAAATCTAATTTGTTGCTATAAATTACGTACCGGAGTTGCTAAAAATCAAAAATTCTATTATAAAAACTATAAAATCAAACTATGGTCAAAAGTAGTCTATTATACTTCTGATATTCCTTTCTTTATATATGTCAAGTTTCATCTAAATCGATTCAGTCGTTTCGAAGCTTATCCCGAACAGACAGACATATAAACAGACACTCGAATTTTATTTATATAGAAGAAAGATAATTAGCAAATTTCATATCAAAACAATAAAAATAAAAGTAAAATAAATAAAAACCACATCACGCGTTATTATATAAACAATTTGTAATATATTTTGGAAACTCCTATTTACCAAGTATATAAGCACAAAACCTACATATTTGATTTCATTTGATTTATTTGAATCAATATTTCGCATTTCAGAACTGCTTAGTGGCACGTTGAAACTTGCATAAATTTTATGTATGATATAAATAAGCCAATATGAAACAAAATTAAGTTAAAGAGGATCCTTTTTATAGGATTTGGTTATGATTGATTAAATCTGAAATAAAAATGTTATTGAATTTTTTATTGGTAACGAAAATAAACTGAATTATAATAAAAAACTGTTGCTCCTACGTAAAATTATTGAGTTTATGTTTGTTTATCTGTAAATAAATTCAAGTTGGAGTAGCATTTAAATTTTTTCTTAGATCAAAGTTTAACATATTTCCTAAACCCTTTTTTTATTACATTTTTTTAATTAAAAATATTATATTTCTTCTACAAAACTTTATAATTACATAATTAAGTAATTGTAAACAACATGAAATAGTTAGAAGCTGTTTTTCTTAGAAAAGTTAATTTTCAACGTTTTCTATCGTAGCTTAAGCTAACGACCTTAACAGAAGCGATATAGGAATTGATATAGGAATCAAATTATGCATAATGGATATTTGTGAAGAAGTTATGTTGAAATTCTGTGGTGTTTTTGATTAGTTTCAAAAGCCAAGATTTCTAGATGTGAAAAAGTAAAACCGATTAACACAAGATTCAGTTTCGTAATATGTTATGTGTGTCGATGTTCGTGGTTCAAAGTTTTGTTTGATTTATAAAGTGATCCATGTAAATGGTATCTTTATTCTAAATTAACTCGATTTGTAACGATCTTAGTAGAGCAATTCCACGTCACCGCAACAGTGATGTTCCTGACCTCCTCTGATTTTGATAGAATTTAATACACCGAATGACAAAATAAAAATACCATTTCTTTCGAAAAATAAAATTTCGCACACAACTGGCGGCAAAGTTTTACGGGTTGGTGAAACATTAGTTTCTTTGGCTACCGATTGCTAACGAAACCGATTGCTAACTAAACCGATTTAAGTCATATATAGCTCATTGGAAAGGTAATAAATAGGACTTATAAGAAATATTAAAAGTTTTATAGCAATTTTTTAAAACTGTGTTAAACTTAAAAAATATTTTCAACGATGGCGCTGTTAGTACTGTCACTTTTACCACATTTTTTTTCTGAAAAAAATGTTTAATTAATTCTTAATCATAAATGAAAAATATGGAGGGGCTGGAATCTCACAGCTTTGAGATATCAAGACTTCGGTCTGGGTTAAGGATTTTGATATAGTTTTCGGCAAAAATCTTTTATGAAGACATGGTTTCTAGTTTTGGGCAGCGATGTATATCAAACATAACTCTTTGTTAAAGTACAAGTATTTTTTATCTCTGTTTAGAAATTTATTACAAAACTAACACGAAACATCAATACGTTGTCGGAAAAATATAACAGATCATAAATTAACATAATTTAGTGAAAAGATGATACAATAAGCGAACTACTCAAAAACCTCTCCATTTAGTGTTACGAGAAAATGTTACAAAATCGCAAATTCATATTTCTTTCAAAATTCCAAAAATATTGTAAAAATTAAATAAAATCAAACTTTAACAAAATTCTAAAAATATTCCAAAAATTATTACAAAATAAAAGATTAAAACTTTTTTCAAAAATTATAAAAATATTGCAAAAATTTTAGCAAAATCAAAAAATGCAAACTTTTTTCAAAATTCCAAAAGTATTCCAAAAATTATAATAAAATCAAATATTTAAACTTTTTAAAATTCTAATAATTTTCCAAAAATTCGTACAAATTCAAAAATTCACACTTTTTCCAAAATTCTAAAACTATTGCAAAATTTATTACAAAATCAAAAACACAAACTTTTTTCCAAATTTAAAAAATATTTCAAAAACTGTAACAAATTCAAAAATTTCCATGTTCAATTACATTTACGTAATATTCCAAAAATTAGAATAAAATCATATATTTAAACTTCTTCTAAATTCTAATAATATTCCAAAAGTTCTTAAAAATTCATAAATTTAAAATTTTTTCAGAATTCTAAAAATATTGCAAAAAATATACAATATCAAAAATTGGAACTTTTTTCAAAATTCCAAAAATTATAATGAAACCAAACATTTAAAATTTTTCAAAATTCTATAAATATTCTAAAAATTCTTACAAAATCAAAAATTGAAACTTTTTTCAAAATTTTAAAGATATATATATATAAAAAATTCAAAAAATCTATTTTGTTTTCAAAATTCTAAAAATATTGCAAAAATTATTACAAAATAAAAATACCAACTTTTTTCAAAATTCCAAAAATATTTCAACAACTATAACAAATTCAAAAATTTCCATGTCCAATTACATTTACGTCATACAACAACTAAATTTTTTTTTCCAAAAAATTGGTTAAAAAATAAATGAAATAATTTTTTTAACACACTTGAAAATATGTTTTTGACAAACTTATAATGCCATATTTATCTATAATAATAATAAACTTTCATGTCATACAAATAATTAATTTTATTTTTTTCCAAAAATTAGGTAGAAAAATAAAAAAAATTCTTTCTTTTGACACACTTGACAACATTTTTTTGACAAACTTATAATGCAATAATCTAGTTTTTGATCTCACATACAAATCCTTACCATTAATATTTCTCCAAATTCAATGAGCCTACTCGTAATCACTTAAAATGAACGTTTTTTAAGCCAAAAATATGAAAATTTGCTATTTTTGACACACTTAATGATTTTTCTGACACACTTCCGGTACAGTTATCGAATACAGCTTCCTTTCGGACCTGTCCCTTGAGTATACCTATTTTTAAAAAAAAAATTTGAAATCCCTTTAGCGGTTTCGAGATTTCGTAGGTAATGACGGCCGGCCGGCAGAGAGACATACAATTTTTTTTTGCTTTTTTAGAATTAACAGGTCCTAAAACGTCGAGAAATGTCAACAAAAGTGGGGGTAAGAATTTCACTTTTGGCTCATGAATGCAATTTCGACCGAAGTAATTTCTCAATGGCATGATTAATCGTTTTAGAAATAAAATTCTTACATAATTTTTATTCCCGAATTTTTTTCAAATTTTTTTTTTAACAATGCAGTGAATTAATTAATTAATATTAATAACTAAAACCACCAGGATTCTCGTTTTATAGAAATTTAGTGACTATTTAATTATTTTAAGGCTACAAATAAAGTGTTTGAGGGTATGGATGCTTTTTACATAATTTATCTTTTCATTCATTTATACCTGTCCAAAATTAGTTATAAATGCATATGTCGAAATATTTTAAAACTCATTCTGAGAAGTAAATAGTGAGAAAAATAATGTGAAATAAAATACATGTTATATAGAATTCATATAACAATTCATTTTTTATTTTTATTCTAAGTTATGTAATAAAAAACACTATATATTTATTAATAATATGAAATAAATTTACATTATGTACATATTAACGGATTATCTTAAAAAACATAATTTATATTTAGGCATGGACGCATGAAATGATTGTTTACCTTCTATAGTTACAGCCTATCTTGCTTCTAGTCGTAATTTCTGTATAATAATTTTTACTGGTAAGACTTCAACCTGATGAATACGTAAAGTTAACGCAAGGAACTCGCAATGTGTATGTCTGCACAATCGATCAAAACTCTAGAATTTGTAGCCCTATTAAATCTGACGGTAATAGTTATTTTCATATCGAGGGCGGAAAGTAGAAGATTACGCCTGCATTTCATATTGAAGCCCGATGCGAAGCGAGGGCTTTTATTGAACCAATGGCGTAATCTTCCTTTCAGCCTGAGTGTATAGACAAGATTTTACGCACAACTTCACAACTTAATTGTAGGATAGATCCATTTTTTAAACTCGCTAGACTTATACTAAACATGCCATGATTTTCTCTACAAACTTCATACAATAATTTATTTGTTTCTTCTAATTTTATGAATATTTTACGGGCGGCAAAGTAGAAAAATGCACTAATATTTTATATAGCAACGGGATTTTATTTTACGGGCGTAAAGTTCAACTTTCAGCCACGATAGCTAGGATGCAAAATGTGTTTTACGATTCGTTTGTGCGTAAAATATTTTGAATTACTTTTAATTAGTTGGTCATTTTATTTCTTGACCTCATCCGATAATTTTATTTCTAAATCTTTCCAACATTTGGAAATATTATCATCGTAGCTTTAATAAATGAAAATGTAATTTTTGAAATTTACACAAGTGCAATAAAATAACTTAATTTTCAATTGAAATTAAAATAAACAAATGTACTGACGTGCTAAACACAGAGGTAATAAGTTACTTTTTTGTCAAAAATAAGTTATAAATATAAGGAGATATAACAACAGTCGATGGATATTTTCATCATAAAATTAGAACATTTATTCTCTTCCAATTATTAATATCAACTTTATTTGTATGTTTTTTCCATAATAATAGTATGTATTATTGTATTGTTTTCTAACCTATAGACCTATTGTCTAATGAAAATTTTCATATAAAAATAATTATGATTATTCAATTGGTATGATTCAATTGGTTAAATTGTTTTGATTATATTAAAATTATTTTCAATAAGGGCAATGGCTTTGATACGTTTTGCTCAAAAATAAAATTTTAATTTAAATTCTCTTATTTCTTTTAGTTGAATTTGGTTGATTGTATGGAATGGGGTTTTTTTATCATAAGAGTTTTTTTTAATCACAAATTTATTTTTTAATTAAAACAATAAAGATTAATTATTGTTTTAATTGTAGAAAACGTTTTTATTTTATATAATACGAATGTCTATCTTGGTTCAAGCGGCTCGCTATATAAACGTGTAGAAAGGTTGTTTCTGGTAACCTTAAGATGCAGAACGGACCCATTCATGACAATTTGTGTTGGGCCTAAGGTTAACACTCTAGTCCCGGAAAAAAAATTATTTGTTAAATTTGGAAATCAGAAAAGAACAACAGACCCGAACAAAAAAAGTTGAATTTTACCTGGACGTGAAAAAGAACCAGACTACCGAATCGGAAAGTGGAACGTGCGCAGCCTGAGCGCTTTTTATAATTTAAATATTTTTCTTATGTACTGAAAATAATATTAATTATTTATAATTTCTTAATATTATGAAAAACTAAATTGCAATATACTATACCGTCATGAAATAAGATAGAATGAAGTATTAAAGTAGTATAATAATTTTTTTACATCACTAAAATTAATAATTAAAAATGCCCGTTTGTTATTTGTGTCTGTTTTCGAACTTTCATTAAAAAACTTCTTGCGCATATAATTTTAGAAAAAAATCGTCTAAAATTTGTTATTTTAATATCACCAAAATCATATTATTTATAAAAATATTAAACTTAATTCTATAAAATGTACATATTCTCTTTCATTCTGTTGTTTATTATTACATATTATTTTTTCGCTTTTAAACTCGAAATTATTATCTTTTCTTTCGTTAGAATAAATTTCAAACTAAAATAAATAAAAATAAATTTGACAAAATGGTTTTTGATCAGAAGTCTCTCCGCGACGTCGTTAAGACTCATATGTTGATTCGCTATTTAGGTTAATATTTGAGTCTTTAATACGGTAGTCTGACGTCAGACAGTGACTTGTAGGTTGCACAGTGACATTGTGAATTGTGTTGTGGTCGTATGAACCAGTTAGTGTTACATGTGGTTTGGTCTGATGCATGTAAACTTTTTGTAGCATATCATTTTTAAGCCTTTCTCCGTTTGTATTGGATCACATGGTTATGCATTTTCACATTTTAATTAGATAACGATTTTTAAATTTGTTTATAACCTAATCCATATTTAGCCTTTAGCTAATATTTTAAATAATTTGGTATTTAAATAACAAATGTGTAGAAAACTTACCCATTTATTGGGAATAGTATTATTAATGAGTGAATTTATAAAGCTTTAATGATTAATTCTATACTTATTTAAACTAATACAACAACAATTATATCTGTTACACTAAAAATAAGGAAAATAAAAATAAGTAAACTTAATTTAATAAAGATCAAAAAAAAAATAGAAAAAAATAGAAAAAAAATATGCTATAATTGTATTTAAATATAATATTAATTACAAAAATTTTAATTTTAAAATCAATTCCCTAGAAATTTAAACACATAATACTAAAATTTAAAATTCATGACGCATTGTCCAGAAATGAATTATTTAATTTGTAATTTATATTATATCATTAAGTTATTTTGTGCTCGTGTAAATAAATAAATAAATTTTACAAAGTATGAAATAAGAATAAAAAAGCTTTTGCTTTAATTGAAAAATAAAAATTAATTTTCAAATTTCATCTCGGTTTTCATAATCAGACATTTTTTCTAGTGTGGTAAAAATATCCCCTGGTGTGGCAATTTATCATTTTTATTTGTATCTTCGATTATGTTGATTATAAATTTTAACCATAAATATCTCAAATTTATTTCGTTCACGGTTTTATTGAATATGTTAGATTTTTTCATCGTATATCCAATATCCATCTCTTTGTGCAACCTTTACCGACATCAACGTCATCTATGCTATGAAATATGGTCAAGTAGAGTATTTTGATTAAAATGACAGTACATATGCGTATTTTTCTAAATTTCTCAATTAAGCATGAAGAACATATTTTTAGGTGTATTAGGTATAATTTTTCATATGCGGCCGCCCCAATAATTTAACAACACGTTTTTGGTGTTGGCGTGGCCCTGGATGATTGTAAATAGGATTAGTCTACAAGTATATGAAGATATATTATCCGAAATGATTTTCTAATAAATTGTGCATATATTTATTTGCCTTGTTGGCTTTTCCAAGCAATAATTTATTTTTCTAAACAGAGTTCACATTTGTGAGTTTTAGGTGCAAAAATGAAAATGGCTTTTAAGGCTTATCTTAATCCTTAGGATACGAATATTATGAACGTTGTAATATTGAAGTAAAATTCCATGAATAAAATTTTCTGTCAAATCTTCAAAAGTGTAATCCATCATAAATTTTATTCTCTAAGAAATAAATAAAATATATAGCATATACAAGTTAAACCACAATAACCACATAATTTATAACGTTGAATTATCTGCAATAATACATCACGAATTTTTTTAATATATGTTACTCGTAAATAATAGGATTTTTATATCATAAATAATTAATGTCTGCACCGCCTTTTCTTCTTTTAATTGAATTACTTTATGAGAGTTGAATTTTTTCTAAAGAACTAATTAAAGGAAAGACTTAAGGAAATAATTAAAGGAAATAAAGGAAAGACTTAAGTTTCTAACATAAAGTTACGCTTATTTATTTATCCTTTGTTAACGACAGACATTTTTCTGTAAAACAAAATTGGTTTACTTCCAAAAATTAAAAAGTTTTTGTATGAAAGGGAAAAGGTAAAGTAATAAAAAAATATACAAAAATTAGGTTAAATAGATGGGAGCTAATAAATTTAAATATTTCGTGTTTTAGAAACTGTTGTTTCGTTTGGAGTTTTCAGGAGTTTTCAGTTTGGAATTGGATAGAGTGAAATGTAAAAAAATTAATTTGTGTAGTCTAAGATCTTTTTCTGACCGATTTCACTTATACAGAAATTACCCCAAGATATTTCCACTTCTGCATAGGTTATTTTGACCTAGTTTAAAATCAAATGTTTAAAAAAATGTTCATAAACATGCCAAAATAAATTATTCTAATGCATTCATAGCATCTACCAGTTCGTAACATCACAATATTTCTAACATAATTCCTAAACTTTTTAACTCATTTTTATCACTTCTCACAAGCTTGAATCATTTATATCATTTTGTAACTTTAGGTTCTGTTTAAAAAAAAAAACAAAAGTATTTTCAAAACAAATTAGCTTGTCTCAGGTTGAAAGGTCAAATAATATTATATTTGGACATTAAATTTTGTTAGTTAAATTCTGTGTCAATTTTAAATTAAAAACTTTTTGTTTTTCTTACACAAGAAAACAAATTTGATACGAATCCGTTTTGTTGAAAGTTTAAGTGTTCTTTTTTTTTCTTGTTGAAAGAGGGTTTTGATCCAAAAATTTAAAACAAAATAAAGTTCAAAAGAGGAAAATAATAAATTGAGTAAATTAAAAATTTAACTGATTTGTTACCATTAAATACCAAAATAATAAAAGTGGGATTTTTTAGAACAAAAAATATTAAGGAAGCATACCCTTTGGAAATCTGTTTTACTGTAATGCCAGAAAACATAAAGATGTTAATTAATAATATATTCAGATCCTGTGTATCAAATTAAATTAGTGGTGATTTGGTTGCTATTAGATCTTGCTTTGTTAAACTTTTAAAATTTTTCAGCAGATTTGATAAACTTCATAGTTAAGCTCCATAAGCTTAAATTGACTTAAGAACTTTTTCGCTGTGCATTTACATGTAAACAAAGTTTGTAAAATCTTTTGTAAAGAATCAGTTAACATTTGTTGTTGACGTTAAGAGTTTAAATAATGTAAAGCGTTAGCGTTTACAAACAAGTGCATATAACAAAAGATATTGGAAAAATCAACTATAGATAGATAATCATGACTTTCGTTACATATTTTAATACAATTCATGTGAAATGAAAACTTATATTTTCTGAAAACTTATTTTTAATGAAAAATATAAATAAAATAATATAAGATTTGATATTTGGCTTGTATATATTATATAAATAATAAAATTTTTTGGGTAAAGCCAATAAATAAAACAATAATTATAATTGTTTATCCGACAATTGTTTCGGTTTATTCAAAAAACCATCTTCAAGGATTTTCAAAAAACAAAATTCTTATACAAAAAAAAATTACCAAGTAATATTGTAACAAAGCTATTGACATAAATATCAAAAACAGAAAACGTATTTTGAAAGAAAAACTGACAAACAAAATGGATAACTATAATGAAAAATAGTAATAGAAAAACAAACAATTATACAATGAAAAAACTGTAACATATAAATATAACATAAGTTATTAGTAGCAAAAAAAAAAATTTTTTAACTTCGTAAATCAAAATTATAACTATTATTTAAAAAAGCGGTATCCGTTTGAATGTTCAAACAATTAGTGTGTTGTTTAATACGGATCATTTACAATATTCTACGTTTATTTAAATTTTTCTCTCTATCCAATATTTTAAGACTATGAAGGGGCAGATTTACACAACAACTTTTTTATGGTTAGATAATGCGCTCATATTATCAATATTAAGTTTTTTGGCGTCGTTAAGATGTTGTTTGACACGTTTACCCAGATATTGTGTTGTTTGTCCGATGTATGTTTTACCACATCCACAATCAGCTTGATAAACTAAATTTCGTTAAGATGTTGTTTGACACCTTTACCCAGATATTGTGTTTTTTGTCCGAAGTATGTTTTACCACATCCACAATCAGCTTGATAAACTAAATTTGATTGAAGATTTACAGGTATTTTGTCTTTTAATTTTGAAAAAATGGTGTTATATAATGTATTATTTGCTGTTACTACGACTTCAAAATTAAATTTTTTCAACAAATGTTTTAGTTGTTCAAAAAGACATTTTACATATGATAGAGTCATGTAAATTTTGTTATTGTTCTTAACCGATGCTTCACCCAAAATGGTTTTTTCTTTGCCATAAATTTGCTGATTTAATAATTTACGTATACAATTTTTTGAATAATTGTTTTTTTCAAGAGTTTCGAAAAGTAATTTAAAATTAAATTATTGTTTTATTTATTGGATTTACCCAAAAAAATTTATTATTTATATAAATAAAATAATGTAGATAACCAAGAGAGTAGGGATCACCACATTGTGGCTGTCTAGATTTCTACCCATAGGCCATAACATATGTATGTATATTGGATTAAGAATAATTGAATAACTTTTCATTAATTATTTTTATAAATTTATTGAATCGTATTTATTAATTTTTCATAAATTGTTTTATAATTTATTAAAAAATGTGAAATTTAAGATTTTATTAAACTGAAGGTTCAAAACAAAAGAAAAATTTTAAGATTTCCAAGTATGTAATTGTATTTATTGGTCCGATTGAAGGTACATTCTCTGTTCATATCAATCAATGCGTTTTCTTATTCTCTAGAAATAAAAAAAAAAAATAACAATATATTTAATAATTAATAAATTTTTTTGGTTTTATTTTTAGGTAAGAAAACTACAAAAGTTAGAATTGCAGCAACTTATTTTCAAAAATTCAAAAACAGCCAAAATTAAGATAAGTTATATATCTCTATATAGCATATTTTAAATATGTGTATTTAATTTAGCTTATTATAGACAAGTTCAAAATAAAAACTATATAAGAATTACAGAAACTATTAAGTTTTTATTTTATTATTCAGTTTTATTATTTTAATTTTCCCGATATTTCGACTTGTTAGTCATTTTCAAGGATATCTGTGAGAAAAACCAAAAAACAAAATTTACACTAATGCTACTATTATTAACGGCTAGTGACTAACATTCTTTATAAAAACACACACACCTAATTAAAACTTCGTGGTTTCTTAAACAAATAAATAAAAATAATCTATAATATAATAGCCGTAAGTCTATCCTTCTATACGAGCATAACGGATACCTTATCTATCCTTTAGTCTATAGTTCAAATATAGTTCAAATTGGTATATTGGTAGCGCGCTCGACTGAGGATCATAAGATTGAAAGTTCGAAACCTGAATATTGCGATTACTTTTTAATTTTTTTTTTAAATAACATTAAAATTATTGTTTTTTTACACACTTTTATTTTATTCATATTCATACATACATTTCGTTTTACGATAATGCAGTTCTTAAATTTTTATTTTAAATAACATTAAAATTGTTTTTTTTATTCATAAATTCATTATTTTCTTTAAATAACTTTAAAATTATTGTGCTTTTTTATTTTATCATTCATGAATGAATTCATATAAATAAATAATTCATATATAAATAAAACTTATATAAAATTTTGTTTTTGGATACTTAGAATTATCGATAAAGTAGTTCTTTAAAGTTAGTTAAAAAGTTAAGTTGTCTTTTGCCATAATTTGTTCAAATTAAAATCATTAAAATCATTTCGATATTAAGAATAACAATAACTACTATAAATAACATTAAAATTATTGTTTTTTTACACACTTTTATTTTATTCATACATACATTTCGTTTTACGATAGTGCAATTTGATCGATAATGCAGTTTTCATAGCATTTTATTGCGCTGTCATTTCCTGTTTCGTTCAAATTATTATATAATTTCGATATTAACAAGAAAATTAATTAGTTTTTTGACAGGCAGTGCTAAAAATCATATAATAGTGGTTTCCGATAATTATTTGCCATAATTTCATTCCTGTGAACTAAATTAAGGAAAAACAAAAACTACTATTTGAGTATGTATTTCTCTTGCAATATAACAGCTTTATCATAAAAGATCGTGTGACGTCATTTTGTTTAGTTATGAATGCAATCATGTTATAGAATGCATTTAGGGGATTTTATTTTTTTAGTTTAATTAGGTTACATAATACATATATTTATAATTTTTGTTGATGATTTATTAATAAAACCTTTTTTATTTTGAATTAGTCACAAGATATGTAATATTTATTATGAAAAATAGATCGAATTTTTTTAAAGGAATAATAACCCTTTTTTTAAAGGAATAATTTTTACATTAAATAGTAAAGTTGGTAGATGGTTTTTATAATAAGTTTATTAAAAAAGAAAAGAGGAAACAAATTGATGAAAGTACATGATTAAAGGTCTATTTCCTCACTTTTTGACACAACATTTCGTAAAATACTAGCGCTATTATGGCAGGACCAGAACCAGAAAATTGTTCTTTAGTACAGCGAACATAACAGCATAGAAAAATATAGATTTTTAACAGCCCGGAGCCCGCGGGATACCCCTAGTATAATATATATATATAATGGCACTCAACAAATGTATAAAAAAATTTTCTATTTTAAAAAAACTCAATTATAAAAATATGCAATAAATTAACTTTGAAATATAAAAAAAATCACTTGATCAACATATGATCGTGTCAACAAAATTACAAAATTACTGAATATAAATTAAGTTCAGAGATCAAAAGAGCAAGCACTTAATTATATAATAATTGTTATACTACAAACATATACATTAAAACTAATATGTGGTAATTTTATTGTCCATACAGTAAATATCCAAAAAAAAATTTTGAGATTAAAAATAAAAAAGTCGGACAAGTGCGAATAAAATTCGCTCGCCAAGGGTTCCGTGAATGTAAAAGAACACAATATCAAAAATAAATGACATAAAGTTATGTTGTAAAGTCTTTATATCGCCAGACTATGGACGCATAACAGAATAAATGTTTAATCGTAAACGTCAATAGTAAATGTCAATCACATCTACATTGATCAAAAATGTTACTTGAGGTTAAAACTTATCCATAGCAGTTTATGTTAGCTAAAAACAGATATAACCAGTATTTTAATGGTCTAAATTGGGAATATTTGTTCTATAAATCAGCGTCGAAATATAGGGTGGTATACATACACTTAATATAGCACTTTTTTTTATCAATAACTAAAAAACTGTGCATCTTTCAAATGACACCTCACTCGTTTGGTTCCAAAAAAGTTTTTTTTACCCTCCCCACACCCATCCCCTAAACACACAGAAATATAATTATTTGAGAGTTCGCTATAATTTTCGTTCAAAATATAGCAAACTTCCTGTCTCTATGAATTTTTAAATTTTTTCTGTCTATCAGTGTCGAAACGTAGGGGGGGGGGAACGGTCTGGAATTTACACATTTTTTAGAGTAACTCCAAAACTGTGTACCGCAAAATTCTACAAAAAACTGCAATGTTTTGGTAATTTAGTGCTCTTTCAAATGATACCCCACTCGCTTGGGTCAAAAAAAGTTTTTTTTTACCCTCTTTACACCCATCCCCTAAACACACAGAAATATAATTATTTGAGAGTTCGCTATAATTTTCGTTCAAAATATAGCAAACTTCCTGTCTCTTTGAATTTTTTCAATTTTTTCTGTCAATCAGTGTCGAAACGTAGGGGGGGGGGAGCGGTCTGGAATTTACACATTTTTTAGAATAACTCAAAATCTGTGTGCTTTAAAATTCTAAAAAAATTGCAATGTTTTGGAAATTCGCAACTCTTTCAAATGATACCCCACTCGCTTGGGTCTAAGTTTTTTTTACCCCCCTTACACCCATCCCCTAAACACACAGAAATATAATTATTTGAGAGTTCGCTTTAATTTTCGTTCAAAATATAGTAAACTTCCTGTCTCTATGAATTTTTTCAATTTTTTCTGTCAATCAGTGTCGAAACGTAGGGAGGGGGGGGGGGGGAAGAACGGCCTGGAATTTGCACATTTTTTAGAATAACTCAAAAACTGTGTACCGCAAAGTTCTAAAAAAAATTTCAAAGTTTCTGAAATTCGCAGCTCTTTCAAATGTTTCAAATGACACCCACTCGCTTCGGTCAAAAAAGTTTTTTTTCACCCTTCCCCACCCCAATCCCTTAAAAGCACAAATATATAATTATTTGAGAGTTCGCTATATTTTTCGTTCAGAGTTTATCAAACTTCCTGTCTCTGTGAATTTTTTCAAATTTTTCTGTTAATTAGGCTCGAAATGCAAGGGGGGGACCAACTTTTTGTGTCACTTTATTGATAATAATTCAAAAACTATGCATTGCAAAATTCTAAATAAAATGGCAATATTTCTAAAATCAAGTGCTCTTTCAAATGACACCCCACATGACCTGGTTTTAAATGACGTTTTTACCCCTTAACATTCCCACCCCTTTAATAAATATAGTTATGAGTATCTGCCACTTTTCTATATTTTTCATTAAAAACCTACTCAATTTTCTATCATTCCAAATATATTTTAAGATTTTCGATGAAGTAGGGTCGGAGTTAATCGGGGCAGTAAAACATCCGAAAAACGTCATTTTTCAAAATTATACAAAAAAGGGTGAGGTGTAAAATTCCAAAATATATTTTTAAATAATGCTGAAATGAATTCCTTTCAAATGATACTATACTCGTCTCGATAAAAAAATGTTTGTTTTCAAATGCTTTGCATCGTACCTCTTTAAAACAAACGAACACAACTTTATTTATTTTTTAACCCACCATCTTTGTGGATAAGTTAGTTTTATAAGCACCTCAAATTTTAAGTTCATCGGATTAATGGTTCACGAGATAATCGAAATAATGTAAAAAACACGTAGGACTCTCACCAAAAGTGTTCCGTATAAAAAAATCCCAGCGGCAGGTATATCCGCTAGAAATAGGTAGATTTCGGGGCCAGACGGTTTTGTGTCCAAATAAAATTAGATAAGTCAGATTAGTTTAAATAAAAAATATAAGTAGAAACAGAATAATTCAAAAAAATTATCGAACCAAATTAAATACATTATCCGAACTAACTCCATCAATACAATTTCGGAACAGTTTTATTTAAGTTGGTTTAAACTACTTTTAATAACATATTAAATCCACCAAAGATCAAATGAACTACGTCACAACTACAATTATACCATCACACATAATTTATAACATTATCAAACAATTTTATTTCAAAATCATCTTTTGTTGTTGTGTTTTTTTGTTCTTATTTAATCTTTTTTCAAACGGTTACTTAGTAAAAAAAATAAAAACAAAAGAGATTTTGATAATTTTTCTATGGTATTAAATGGGTTGATATTTTTCTTGTAAGGGTTGCATTATAATGCTTATAAAAATGGGACCTTTTGGGTTAGAAAGCTGAAATTTTTTGAGGCTATAGCTGAAAAGTATGTTTAAAAGCTAAGATGAATTTAAATAACATAAGCTGAAACATGATGAAAGCATTGCCTTTTGCGTTTGTTTTTATTTCAACAGCCGTAGGGTCTCAACCGTTAGATTTAAACTATTATTTTTGAAAATTTTGGAAAGATTTATATTTTAAGTACATGAAAAAAAGTTTTCAACTATGAGCTTGGCCATTTCAGCTAGATCAAGGGCAGCAAAGTTTAGCAAATTTTTGAAACAGCTGATTTTTGAGGAACCTGAAACGCCAAAGTGGTCATCTGGATAAAAATGATAGAAATATGTTCAAATATTCAATATTTATAAATTTTATTAAAATATTATGATTCAAACGGAAGTTATAGCGCCCTAGATTATTCGACATTTTAGGCTCTAGCCGCTTAACTGGTACCCGGATATGGCCAGTTCACGAACTTGTCCAAGACATTATTTGCCGGAACACATACAAAAAATTATTTTGGTGTAGGTCGAAAAATGCGACCGTGAGAGTGCCGCCAAATTCCGTTATATCTCATATCGTTATATATATATATATATATATATATATATATAAATTTTTTTTTCATTTTGATTTTCCGTCTCCGCTTATCATATATAGTCGTTTGGCACCAAAATTTTTCCGAAATTCCGAGATGAAGCACATACCAATAGGTAGATTTTTATATGAAATCTACCTAATAGATTTTTATATGAAATCTACCTAAAACGGAACCCTAAAAATAAAAAAATAAATAAAAATCAACAAAGAGATGTTTATGTCAATCTGGAAAAAGTTTTCCGTATCCCTGTTATGGATTAATAATCTTAATTACGAATTTTTTTATGAATTTTAACTAATTGTAATCTAATTACATTAGTTGAAAAAAAAGAACAAAAACTACTGTAATATGTTCCACTCCCCTAACGATGAATTAGGCTGAGAAAATTATTATGTAGACCTCTACAATCAGTTTTGTAGTTTATTGAATTAGTGTGTCGTGTTATATGGTACATCTCTTTAAAAGCTCTTTTGTGTTTATTGGAAGCAAAGTCAAGTGATGAGGCTTCATCAAACTTAAAATTATTGTTACATTCGATGGCATGTCTACATAAGGCAGACCTATGGTGTGTTATGTGACTTTTATTCTTCATTGTATATTTTACATCAATTTATGTTGGTTAACCCTTGTGGTTATGGTCTTAAAAGTCTCTCCAATGTAACATTTACCACAATCACACTCAATTTTATAAATCACGCCAGTTCGTTTTTCTTTAGGAACGCGATCTTTAAGGTTAACAAACGTTTTGGTCAAAGTGTTATCACTCTCGTGGCTATTCTACTACTTTGGTTAGGTCTACGTAAACATTTCTTAATTTTCTCTGTTAAATTGGGAACGTAGGACAATGATCCATAGATCACTTTATTCGGTATATCGTTAGTAATTGTCCGTCTTGCCTGTTACACCAACAAGAGTTGGTGTAAGTATATAAACATTTAGTTATAAGCTTATTAATGATTTTATCAGGATAATTATTTTTATGTAAAATTTGGTGTATTTTTATTTTGTTATTCTTCTGTGTTCAAACACTCTTTTTATAAATGATGTAACAACATTCAATTTCATTTCAATGAAGAAAAAAAAATTCAAAATTTAAATGCAAAACTTAATTTTAGGAAATAATATTAATTTTTAAAATTTAAGAAAAACTAAATTTAAATATCAATATACATATTAAATAAAGTAAACAAAAAATAGTTTTTTTAAATCACTAAAATTAGTTATTTAAAATGCTCGTTGGTATTTTGAGTTTGTTTTTATTGACAATTCACTAAAAAATTTCTTTGGCAAATACGTTTAGAAAAAAATCATTTTAATATCATTTTAAAATTATCAAAGTCATATTATTGCTCTGTGCGAATCCACAAATATTTGACAGAACAAAATTTTTGGTGAAGGTGAATATGTATAATATCAAAACCCCCGATATATCATAGCCATACCCATTCTCGCCATTTGCAATAAACAATGAACATTGCCATATGCAAAAAATTGGATAAGTGTTTTTGATTAAATATTTTTGAATTTTTTTTATATGGAGTTTTATTTTTCCAGATGGCGTTATGAGCGTTATGGCGATTTTTTGAATTTTTTTTATATTGAGTTTTAATTTCAAAATGGCGCTACAAGTTCACGATTTTTATTGTGCTAAAAAATGTAGATGGCTTCTATACCGGGGGTTTTGATAATATACATCTTAATATAAATATTGCCCTGGCGCTGAAAAAAACTTCGTCATAGATTGTTGTTCCTACTGTCATAGTTTGTTATGCCTACTGCACATAATTTGATGATGTAAAAAGCTATAAAAAGTTTTGACGTTTCGTTATGGTGAATATGGTGAATTCCAAGAGACAAAATTTTGACAATTAATAATTGTCATCTGTCATTATTTCGTGGATTCGCACAGCGCATATTTCACATAAAATAAATTTTTTTATTATTCTTTTAAACGCTATTATTTTCTTCTCTTTCGTTAGAGTAACTTTCAAGCTTAGTTAAAAATAGGCATAAATTTGACAACAATGGTTATGGAAGTCTGTCACCGGCATTGTTAAAACTTATGAAAAGATGCCTCATTTAGGATAAAATGTTAGTCCTTGAGATGGTTATCTGATGTCGGATAGTGACTTATAGGCAGGGTCGTAGAGAGAGAAACCGGGCGGGGGGGGGGGGAATGAAATTCAGGCCTTTTTGCATTTATGTTATTTTATTAACCGATTAAATTATAATATCACAAATCCCACAACAACCTCCGTTCTAAAGTGTTGATGGACGCAAATCTTTGTTTTTTTATTGTATTTTTATACTTTTTTCAAAAAATGAATAACTAAACACATATAAAATATGACATAGATAGGCCAATATTTTGTGATAGGATAGAGAAAATAAAAAAGAAATAAGAGATAAATAGCAAATTTGATTTAAAAATTTGCAGAAACAAAACGTTTCTTTGAAAGGTAATTAATCATTAAATAATTAAAAGAATAAGAGGACTTTAACTTATAAGCAGACTTCAATTGCTATGCGTTAACAATATAAAATAAATAATGCTCTTTAAGTAAATATAATTTCATTAACAAAACTCTTAACTGTTGTTTTGAATATTTTTCGTATTGTGAAAAATTCACCGCATGAAACGGTTTTGAAATTAAATTTTATACACAGGATACTCTTAATAATTTCTACATCAAATTTATTACGCTCATCGCGAATGGCAAGAAATATAGGCAAGCTTTTCAAAATTTTGAATGGTGTTCTTCATTTGGAACTGTATATAATAGCAAAAACTAGTAAACAATTCAAGCCATTTTCCGTGTGACAGCTTTTCATTAAAGTGGTTGTCCTTAGACACGACTTTGAAGATACTTTTTAAATAATTAAACTGACTAACAAGTATTAAGTCGTTTATATCGATATGCTTCTCCATTAAATATTCAACTGTCTTGTATATTTCAGCCCATTCTGCTTCCTTTGTCAAAGCCATCCATTTAAATATTTAAAAAAAAATGAATTGCTTTGTCCATTGTTTGATGCAATCTAAACAGATGTAAATTTATATTGCATTGTTTGTCAAATTCTATGATCCAATATATCTTATATATCCTTAGCAATAATATTGCCAGCATAAAAATGTAGTTTAGAAAACAAATCTATATTTTCGTTTTTTGCAAGAAAAGTTTAAAAAGAGGACAATTAGAGGACAAAAAGATAACATTTAGAGGACAAACTGCCAATATACGACAACAAAGATTATGGTTTCAAAAAGAGTCAGGGAAAAAGAGCGCAGGTCGAAAAGAGGACAAATCCTCTAAAAAGAGGACGGATGGTCACCCTAAGTTATATGACAGCGTGGTTGTTCGAGCAAACAATAACGTACTATCGTCAAGGAATACTTCACAGCTTAGATTGAGGTTGCTACAGTTGGCTGAATAGAGTTCATCCACAAGCACCCCTAAGCTATCACCTTGGCTAGTGATATCTCATCTCAGTATTGCCAGTGGTATATGTGATATCTCACGTGAACTCGTTTGCCAATAGCAAGGAGTGCGTGGGGTTGTCACACCCGCAGATCAAAAATTTAAAAAAAAAATTACAAATTAAAAATATGATCCCTCCATGCGCAAAAATTTTAGGTTCCAATTTTGTGAGTTGTTCTTACTTTTTTATAACAGTTAAGCTTTCAGTGCTTTGGTTGATGTAAAAAACATCTATAATGTCATCGAAGTTTAACTGCCTCGCTAATTTTGATTCTATATACAGAATTGCAAGACACGCTCTTGAAGGAAACAGGATCTGTGGAAATTTATGATTCAAAAAATAGTATCAATATTTTTAATGGCAATTGCATTCAATAAATCTAGAGCGAAAGATTTTCTCTTAAATGTTCCGTATAAACGTTTTTGAGATGAATTACCTCATTTTCCAACTTTTCTGAAATATCTAGCTTGTATATTGCAACGAATTGCTTTGAACAGGTTATTATTTCCTCCTCTTTCCTTAGAATTTAAACATTACGCTTGATATTACTAAATCTGCAATAACTAAAATCGCGTTTCTTTTGAATTCTGTTTCCAGAAAATGTTCTGAACTGTTTTCTTTTTTTACTTATCGACAAAAAAAGAAATATTTAAACCATTTTTCACCATTTACTTTCCCTTAAGATTACGTCACATTGATTTCTTAGAATCTGCAGTTCTGCGAGAAGACTATCAAGATTGCAGACCTCAATATCTATTGTTGTTTGTCTTGTTTAAATGATGCTGTTCTGTCATGAATATCTTTCAATATTTTAAACCATATTGACGGTAAATTTACTCATGTAATTTTCTAATTTCGTTGAATGCTAGATAAGTTTCTGCTGTTAAATTTAGACTTTTAAGATCTTAAAGCATATTTGCTAGTACTGGCAGACGTTTACAAAAGATCTAACAGCATCAATTCTAGCTGACCTTTGCATGCTAGAAAGCTTATGTAGTGACTGCGAAATATCTTACTAATTCTAAATGGCTTGCACATAATTGAATAAGCTCATGTTGCACATAATGCACTTGTTAAGGATGCTAAGCTTGCTTGAAAATTCATACTTTTTCTAAATGATACCGTAGCAAAGGATCACAGTGACTAATAATCTACAAAATTCCCAAGAACTTACCGTTATTAGGCTCATCAACCATATGGCTGTCTTTGCTCAAAACCATGCTCCTTTCACCTAAAAACAAAATAGTATCCAAAATTCTTTTTAAAATGTGCCTCCATATTTATGCTTGGCCTTCGGTTTGATCGCGAAATAATTATTAGCCGTAATCTGTCGTATAATTTTGCTTAAGAATATCTTTAAGGATGACAGAGATGAGAACAATTTTACTTAATATTCGTGCTAAATAATCAAAACGGTAGGCAATAAAAGGGATCTTTTTTGGAGCTCAAAAGTAACTAATCTCGTTCAATTTTTTTTTCTTTTGGTAAAATTTTGAAAAGGAGAGACTTAAAAAGTGGTTTATTCAAACGATCACAGTCAAACAATGTAGGCATTAACAAATAGCCTCGATTAATCACATTTTCAGTAAATTGTGACTTTTTTATTTTATCTTCTAAACTAACTGTAATATATTGTTACGTTTTTCCAACTTTACTTCGAATTGGACTTACTCACAATTCGATAAACGCAATTCCCAAATCTCTTCCGAGTTCGATCACTGATTAGTAAGCACAAACACCCGGTTTTATTAAGTATTCAACTCCTCAATTGTTCCAAAATAACAGGAAAACTATACAGTGAACAATATTCCTAACTAGAATATTCTTTCAACAGCTTCGAAACGCCAACGGTTGATTGTAGAAATTTCCAGTAACTCCACGCTCAAAATAATACACAAAATAGTTCCACTCAATAACACTTATAACTTTATTCACAAAAACTAATTTAAAAATCACTTTTATAATTTTAACTTTTCCGTCGCAGGTTTAAAATAAAACTAATTAGTCTTGCAAGACATCTCTCCTTATATACGATTCTGATAATCTCGATCATTCGAGGTCACTTTTTAGAAACCTTGAGAAAACACTACAATTTTCGATCATTTTACGTTATGATGATTTGATTATGAATGTGATAAAGTAATTTTATGTTGACCTAAGTTCTTAGAATACAACAACAACACTATTCATCTCATTAATTTGTTGTTGTGTTTTGTTGATTTGATTTTCCTCGAAAAGACTGTAATGGTCTGGCTTTTTCTGTAATCGTAACAATATTCTTCTTATTAGAAATTCAAAGCACGAATGGTTTGTGTTAATTATTTTTTTTTCGTGAGAGAATAATAAACATTTATCATGGGTGGTGCTCAAAAACCAGTTGCCTATGCAAGCGGTCAAAAGAGGATTAATTCACGTTGTCTTTTCAGGTCCTCCATAAAAGAATTAATTTAAATTTCATCTCTCAATTCTCCGCATGGAGGGATCAGTTTTTATTGTTTTGAAAATTTTTTATTTTTGATCTACGGGTGTGACAATCCCGCGTACTCCAGCCCCTGCTATTAACATACGAGCTAACGTGAGATATCACATACCACTGGCAACAGCAGTAAGATATCACTAGCCAAGGTGACATCTTAGGGGTGGTGGCGGATGAACTGTATTCAGTCAACGGTAGCACCCTCAATCTTAGCTGTGAAAAAATCCTTGATGATGAGGCGCTATTGCTTCCTTGAAGAAACGAGCCTTCATATAACAATGTGTGGGCTTTAATCCTCAAAAAAAAAGTGCAGTGCGTCAGAGGATCAAGGAATATGCAACCGGCTGGATTATTGGCAACTACATTTTTGTTTTGTTTCAGCAAATTTTTGTAAAAATTTGCTATTTGCTTTTTAATTTACTTTTATTTTCTCTATTCTATCATGAAATATTGGCCTATGTCATATTTTGTCAGTGATAGGATTTTTTGTTTAGTTATCCATTCTTTAACTAAAAATAAACTAAATCAAAAACAAAACTAAACTAACTAAATAAAAAAACAAAAAAGAAAGATTTACGTCCATCAACACCTTTGAACGTATATTGTTGTGGGACCTTGGTCTTAAAAGGGGTTTATGTGTTATTGTGACACATATTGTAATTCCTGAAAAACTGCTTAGTCAATGACGCTACATCACGGCGAATTGGCGCTCTACAACCAATGAGACTCAAGCGTCTGTTCTCCATGTCAGGGGCGGCTTGGAGCGGGCGTCTGTCTTGAATCAAGCGGCTCGCTATATAAATGTGTAAAAAGGTTGTTTCTGGTGACCTTAATATGCAGAACGGACCCATTCACGACAATTTGGGTTAGGCCTAAGGTTAACACCCTAACCCCGGAAAAAACTAATATGTTAAATTTGGTTATCAGAAAGAGAAAAACAGACCCGGAAACAACAATAGAATTTTACCTGGACGTGAAAAAGGACCAGACTACCGAATCGGAACGTGGAACGTGCGCAGCCTGAGCGCTCCTGATGCTCTTATAAGTCTAGAAACAGAGGCTGAGAGGTATAGGATGGATATTATTGCTCTACAAGAAATTAGACAGCCGGTAATCGGAAAACAAGATTTGGATAGTCACTCTCTATACTGTAGTGGTCATCCTTCTCGAAGAGAATTTGGAACTGGCTTTCTTGTTGGTGCACGCATACAAGAAGCCGTGATGAAATTCATCCCGGTCAGTGAGAGGATCTGCTACGTACGTGTACGCGGTACATATAACAATATTTATCTTATTGCCGTGCATGCACCAACTGAAGCTAAGACCGTCGACGAGAAGGATAATTTCTACATAGCACTGGAAGAGGTTATGAAACAAACACCAACACGCGACTTCATTATGGTTCTTGGTGACTTTAATGGACAGGTTGGAAGAGATATCTCTTATGGAAATGCGGTGGGTCTGTAATGGATAGTCTGGATTAATGTCAGAACGTAGTGTGTTACAGTCGCAGTCTCCTTGGTTGTTGTTCCTTATATTGATCTGTAACGCTTGTAATGGATTCTCATCCCTTCATCATCAATAGTCATATTTCGTTTAGTTTCCTTAACCCATAGTTTCCTTATGTTTCTTGAAATCTACTGAATCTGCAATAGCCGGACAAAGGTATAGGAGAAAGAAAATTGCACTAATTACCTTGAGTTATCTATTCATTAATATAACATAATATTGGTTAATTTGAATTAATTAATAATTTTCTTTAATCATCATCCGTATAACCACTAAAATTTAATCAGAATTTAATCTTGCAACGCACTAAAATTGACGCGCGTTATACTTCCATTCGATTGTTCTCGCCTTACTACTTGAGTTTAAACTCTTCTTTTTTTTCAAAACACAAACCGTAATGAAACAACGAAATTCTCAAAACCTCATAACAGCTACGTGTATTCTGTTTCCAATCGTCAACATACAACGAATTACTATTCTTGCTTTGCTAAACATTTGATTTGTCTTTGTATGAGTGTTTTGCTTTAAACAATCCTTCCGTTATTGAACTGAACTTCACTGTACTGATATTGCAGAATGTAGTTAATAAATGTCTAAACATCATATCATTGATCGAATCTGTATTTGATTCATTTTGAATTCAATTATACGTGTTATGGATGTGTCGGAAATATCTTGTGTCCAAACCTTACTTTCGTACAATATTATCAAATAGCAAACGGTTTTGTGAACTATAATAAGTTCCCAATAATTTGAAAATCTGATGTAAATTAATTATCTCCCATCTAAACACTATATTCGAGTTATTGCGAGACTAAAAATTTGACTATATAATGAGCACTGTAAAATTATTCATTCTCTTGTGCAGCAACTATCTCTCATGAATGTCGAAATTGCGGAAAATTTTGCATTCATGCTTTTTTCCTTAAAATTAAGTTTGCTATAAGTAGTGTAAATTTTAATTAGCCTCAATTTAAATTCAATTAGTGCAATTAGTTTGAATTTCTTTTAAATGTCTCCGTCCAGATAGTCAAATTTAGAAAAATTTAATTGTTTTGTGTTGTGTTGTTTAAAACAAAACCAAAAAAAAAGATAAATCATATATTGTTTTGTGCCGTTCTAGTAGTCAAACTTAAAACATAAAAAAAATTATTATATGTATTTTGTGCGGTAACGGAAAACAGTAAACGCGCTCTCTTGATATGTTTGTGTCGTTTAAATTACAAACATAAACTCTCTTAGTTCTATTACATTTGTTTTTTGGTGTTTGGACGGCTGTGAGTCGTGCATGAGATTTTGTTGGAGGAGTGTTTTTCTTTTACTACGTCGGCAGTTCTCAACAATGGAATAAAATTCACCATGAAGATGACGATCGTGAGTGATTGTGATACATATTACTTTTGATGGACGTCTGGTCCTGCATTTCGCGAAATTGTGCCAATTTGGATAAAAAATATCACGTCAAACTTTTGGGCTTGGCTGACATTTTGGATAAGCGTGAAAAAGGATTAGTAAAGGTACCAAAAATTTTATAAAACTGTGAGAATTTATTAGGGACCTGCATAATTCGCTTAACGAATTAGCTTTCTGTTCTAAATACCTATTCCGTGTTCCGATAAATTGTGTCATCATTGTTATTAAATTATTGATCTTTAATCGAGTGAATATTTCTAATTTATTGAATATAAATATCAAAAAAAAAATCATTATCTGTAACTATAAATTATACAAATGCACGGGACTGGCATGATCAATTTAAAATAATTATTACCGTGTTAGTTAAATTGTGTCGTCATTGTTCTTAAATTATTGAACTTTAGTCTAGCGAATATTTCTAATATATTAAATATAAATATCAAAAAAAATCATTATCTGTAACTATAAATTATACGAATGTACGGGACTGGCATGATCAATTTAAAATAATTATTACCGTGTTAGTTAAAATGTGTCGTCATTGTTATTAAATTATTGAACTTTAGGCTAGTGAATATTTCTAATTTATCAAATTTAAATACTAAATAAAAAAAAAAAAATCATTATTTGTAACTATAAATGTACGGGACTGGACATGATCCATTTAAGATATTTATTACCGTGTTTAGTTAAATTGTGTCGTCCTTGTTATTAAATTATTGAACTTTAGGCTAGTGAATATTTCTAATTTATTAAATATAAATACAAAAAAAAAACAAAAAAATCATTATCTGTAAATATAAAATATAAGAATGTACGAGACTGGCGTGATGAGTTGTAAATCATTATTACCGTGTTTATATAACTTTTGTCGTTCTTGTTATTAAATGATTAAACTGTAATTTAAAGAATAGTTCAAATATATCTTAAATAAAAATAGTTTATTCAACGAATTGGATTATAAAATTATTCACCGATTTTGATTGCAATTGGGTTCCATGAATTTGAATACAAATTTAGTCAACGCATTTGATTACAAATTGGTTCAACGTTATTGTTTATAAATTTAGTCAACGCTTTTGACTGCAAATTTATTCAACTATTTTTACTAATTCTATCAACGCATTTGATTACAAATTGTTTCAACGTCATTGTTTATAAATTTGGTCAACGCTTTTGACTACAAATTTATTCAACTATTTGGATTACTAATTTTATCAACGCAATTGATTACAAATTGGTTCAACGTTATTGTTTATAAATTTAGTCAACGCTTTTGACTGCAAATTTATTCAACTATTTGGATTACTAATTTTATCAACGCAATTGATTACAAATCGTTTCAACGTTATTGCTTATAAATTTAGTCAACGCTTTTGACTACAAATTTATTCAACTATTTGGATTACTAATTTTATCAACGCATTTGATTACAAATTGGTTCAACGTTATTGTTTATAAATTTAGTCAACGCTTTTGACTGCAAATTTATTCAACTATTTTTATTAATTCTATCAACGCATTTGATTACAAATTGTTTCAACGTCATTGTTTATAAATTTGGTCAACGCTTTTGACTACAAATTTATTCAACTATTTGGATTACTAATTTTATCAACGCAATTGATTACAAATTGGTTCAACGTTATTGTTTATAAATTTAGTCAACGCTTTTGACTGCAAATTTATTCAACTATTTGGATTACTAATTTCATCAACGCAATTGATTACAAATTGTTTCAACGTTATTGTTTATAAATTTAGTCAACGCTTTTGACTACAAATTTATTCAACTATTTGGATTACTAATTTTATCAACGCATTTGATTACAAATTGATTCAACGTTATTGTTTATAGATTTAGTCAACGCTTTTGACTATAAATTTATTCAACTATTTGGATTACTAATTTTATCAACGCATTTGATTACAAATTGGTTCAACGTTATTGTTTATAAATTTAGTCAACGCTTTTGACTGCAAATTTATTCAACTATTTTTACTAATTCTATCAACGCATTTGATTACAAATTGTTTCAACGTCATTGTTTATAAATTTAGTCAACGCTTTTGACTACAAATTTATTCAACTATTTGGATTACTAATTTTATCAACGCAATTGATTACAAATTGGTTCAACGTCATTGTTTATAAATTGAGTCAACGCTTTTGAAGGACAAACCGACTCACGATTTTAAATACAAGTTTATGCAACGCTGCTGATCACCAATTGATTCATCGTTTCTCCATAACGTTCGCGACATACAAAGTATTTTTGCGAGATTTCAAACCTGAACAACGTGCTGATGGAGGGCTGATGGAAGCAGAATAGGAGGACGGGGTTTAATCATGGGGTGAGTAAAGTTATTTTATTACTTCGGTCATAATGATAAAGGGGTGTGAATGTGTGTGTGTGTGTGTGTGGGCGTATGTGAGTGAACGTGGGGGTTGGACGTGTTGATCGTGGGTCTTTCGCAACAGGGGTCGCCAGAGTCTTCGTTTTTCCACTTGTATTTCTTTCCATTTCTGCAAACTTTCGTGAATAGCGTACATGTCTGTATTTGTGCTGAAGTAGCAGGGTTACTTTATCGTTCCCATGGGCTGAAGCTAGTTTGGGGCTTGAAAATCAATCTCGCTAGGTACGCTTCCTGCTATGTCCTTCTCATTGGTTCGCCAATGAGAAAGCGCTTCATTACAAATTGGCGCCCAACGTGGGGCTTCTCTAAGGGTCCCTACAGCAATGTAGGACTCTGGAGGAGTCCCTCCATATTTTCAAAAAACTTGGAAAAATTTTTTTTTAAATTTTTTTTTCTTCAAATTTAATTTCTGTTTCCACCATACAATAGCTAGAGGCTCTGGCGACGGGAAGCAACTCCATGCTTCATACGCGCAGGAGCAAAGGAAGTCTGAGATGCCTCAGACTTTTCTTTGATGGGGTTTTGCGTCCCCACGCCTCCAGCTACAACTCTCCTTTTGTTTTTTTTGATAACGCAAGGGTGGGAATATTTCTTAGGAAATATTCCCAATGGGCATTACAACCCCACGGACCCTAGTTACGGGCTGGGTTTCTGGCGATGTCACGAGGGCCGAAGGTGATTCAGGTGCCAGACCTAGACTGACGTGTATTGGTGTATACGCCAATTCTCGTCCGAGTCTGGTCACCTGGTCAGGCTTCGGGTTCGTGGTATCCTCAGAGTCCAGTCCGGACTGATATTGTCTAATTGTTAGAGTCCCCTCCCGACAATATTGGTTTCCTATGGCCTGAGTGTTTCGGTTCCCCATGGATAATACTGAGGGACATTTTCCAAAGTAGCCCGATCAGCTACTGAGGGAAAATGCCCGCTCAGCTTTTATGCCGTGGTTGACTGGATCCACTCAGGTCATAGCACCTCGCCCGTATGTGTTGGTGGTGTGGATCGCAGTTGGCGGGTGTTGTCGATCGAATGGTGGTCCAGAGGATTTATCCTCTGGCCATCCCGTCAGCACTTGTCAGCTGGGTGAAATCCCATCATCACATACCCCATCTTATTCCCTTCCCACCCTACCTTTTCCCATCCTTTTACTTCCCCTCTTCTTCCCTTTTCCTTTCTGATTTCCCATCCCTTAACGTAGGTTATTTAAATTTTTCCTTGGTCCCAAACTAATAAACTAACAAAAAAAAAAAAAAAACTTTAAAATCAACATAACTTAAGAAAGAACGGCGATCACCACTTCCAACCCCAGGTGTGGTGAACTCCCCCATGATTGGTTTGTCCGTCCTTCGTCCGTCAATAAATAGATAAATAAATAAATAAAAGAATAAATATATGAAACAAATGGTCAGATTTAGAAATAGATGGATTAAGTAAATAAATTAATAAATAAGTGATAAATAAAACTGCTGGTATTACCAGATACTAATGCTGGGTTTTTCTTCTCTAAATTTTAGGTCTAGTAAAATCAAATATATAAGGAAAATTACCTATTTTATGAACCAGAAAGAAGCAAATAAATAATTTATATCATATATATCATATATAATTTATATTTAACTATATTAGCTTCAAGAAGCATCAAGTATTCAAACCATCAATATAGAAAGAAACGAAATAAATCATCAGGAGATCCGAGCACCATAATTAGCTCTAAGTATTTTAAATTATTTATAGGATTAAGTTTTTTTTTCCTGCATGATAGTTTAAGTATATATAAAACCATTTAAATTTTTATACTCAATTTATTTTGATAGAATTAACTTTTGTGTAACAATTCTCCTTGTCTAACCGGTAGGCTTGCCGCACTTTTAGATTGATTTTCGAGTTCCGGGAACTCCAGAGTCACCCGAAATCGATTCGGAAATTTTTGTTTATTCCACCGCCTACAATAGTATAGTATATCAATTTTCTCGCATTTTGTTTCATAAATTTTGCTCCCCACTTACATCGTCAACAATAATATAGCTTACGTGTTTTTTTTTTTTTTTTTTTTTTGCACTTCATTTTCGCGTTTGTTTGATCACCAGATTAAACTGCTATCCGTTAAAACCAGTAAACTTTCCTTAGCTTGACATCGTCTGTCCTGGGATCGTCGGATTTGCCCAGCCCCAATTGAGTCCGAAATTTGTATTTGCCAATCCACTTTTTGTCTCCATAGCCTTAGGATACCGATTTAATCTCCAATGTCCATTGTTTTGTTCGCTCTGTCATAAGTGAAAAAGTCAGACGAAGCATTCTATTATTTTTGTTGGGTTTTTTTTTCCTTTTCATTTAGATTCGAGCCCGGAATTGGGTCTGAACATTTTTCATAATTGCCATCTTCTGCCATATTTGTAGTATACTTATTTTCTCTCAAATCTTACCGTTTATCTTTGTTCTGTTCATATATCAGCACCTTGGAAAACAATCGTAAATAGTAATAAAATAATATCAAGATAATAATCAATCTGATTTAATATAATTGTCGAATTGAAAAAAATATTGCGCAGCTGTTTGAGGTTTGAAACGCTAAATTTCCATATAATTTTTTTAAATTCTGCTTTAAAATATTCAAAGTAATCAAATATTGGAATAAAATAATCTTTTCTGTTGATAATTGAATTGTTTATTTGGATTCAACGTTCACATCGATAGTGTAATAATTTTCGTTTCGCTCTCCATATACGTGCATTTATTGATCTGGTCCTGTGCGGCGGTTTGAGATTCATAATGTCTGCCGCTGATAAGATTGACGTTCTGGATAGGTCCAGCTCTTGTGCTGTTTGTCAACACGAAATAGTGCCGGCCGACGTAAAACTTCTCACTCGGTGTAACCATCTCTTTCATGACATCTGCCTCAACGACTGGTTGTTGCAGAATCGCACCTGCCCAATTTGTCGAGCCGCTTGTGAGCGTGCAGAATTACAAAGGTTGCCTCGAGGGATAGATAAAAATAATTATACAATAGTGCCACCTCCACCGCGACCTGTGACTCGATCTGTTACCGCAGGTTGGCAACGTCGTTCCAGTACCGGAAATCAGCCCTCGTCCACGCCTTTGGCAAACCGTCTTCAACCATCTCGACTCGCCGATGAAGTGCGAGTGAATATAGCTCAACGATCTCCCATATATGGTGCCGCTGCAGCGGAAGATCAAGGCTTTCAGGAAGCAGTAAATGCTCACATCGATCAGGAAATTTCGAGAATTAATCACTCAATGATGCAATCACGTGCTCCGGCACCTGAAGTGTTACTACCCCTAGCGCATAATGTAATCTCGCCCACCACCCCGAGACATCAATCGGTTCATTCCGGAAATTATACACCAGTAAATGCGTATGTACGGAATAACGTACCGGTACCACCAATGTTTGCTGAACCTCCTCCTGCTCTTGCTCCGGCTAGATTACGAACACATCTCGATCAGCACTCTACCACAGTTAGAAATTGGAACGTTACGTTCTCAGGCAGACCCGATGGTCTGGATGTTGAAGCGTTCATCTTCAGAATAGAGCGGCTGACAGAGATGTGTTTAAATAGCGATTTTACTATTGTCACCCGTTGTGTATACTTGTTATTCACAGATCGAGCAGCTGATTGGTTCTGGAGATATTTTCGCCAGAACCGACAGCTTATTTGGACTGACTTATGTCATGCTCTTCGAATAGAATTTCAGGACAGGCAGACGGACGAAGAGGTAAAGGAGCGGATGAGGGCCAGGAAACAGCGGCCCACCGAATTGTTTGATGAATTCTTACAATCAATTTATCGACTAGGCGATAAACTACGAGAACCGATGCCGGATGTGGAGTTGTTCTCCTTGATTCGCAACAACCTACGATTGGAAATTAGAAGGGAGCTACTTTATGTCACCATCTATGGACTGGAACATCTGCGCCAGCTCTGTCGTGACCGCGAAAAATTATGGGCCGAGTCAATAACCAGACCGCGCGATTATAATATTAGACCATCTAGACCGGTGTCTGAGGTGGATTTAGAACGTGAATTTTCACAAATACAAATTAGCGAATTGCCAACTGAATCGTTACCAATTACATCCAACGAACTTGCGGCAATACAGCCTGCCCCTAATATGAGACGAATAACCAGTTCAACTATTTGTTGGAACTGCAAACGACCTGGTCATCGGTGGCACGATTGTCGTGAATCACAGCGATTGTTTTGTTGGGGATGTGGGAAGGACGATGTGTTATGTCCTAATTGTGAAAATTGTCAGGGAAACCGAAGGGGGGGCCAGAATCCCAACACCTTTTCTCGCTCCCAGGACCAGTCTTAGATTCATCTGAGACCACATTTAATTTGCCTCCTGATCCTTCGGATATTTCATCTACCAATCCCAATAACTTACTAGTACATGATGCACTGTTGAACCGAGCTTCCACATCCACTTTTGTAGAACACCCGTTGAATACTACTTCTGGTACAATGGTACCCACTCATGATCCTAATGTGAACTTATGGAAACGTACACTCGATCATACTGAACCACCTCCATTATGGACCAAAATCAAATCGTTCCAACAACGATTGAACGAATACCTGAAAATACGCTCAAACATATTTGTCGATTCATTATCATCTTTGAAACTTCCATCGCGCTCTGCGCTCCGTTCTCGTATTTATTGGCAACAACGACAGTTGTTTAAATCCAAAACCATTTCCTCCATTGTGAAATTGGCCAACGATGTGAGATCTTATGCCACGGTTTCCATATTGGGTAAACAACATACTGGACTGTTGGATAGTGGAGCGTCCTTGACTGTAATTGGTGGTGATTTTGCTAAGGAAATCGTGCAAACCCCAGACCTTCTGACTTATTCATCTGCGGTAGTCCGTACTGCAGATGGCCAAAGGCAGAAGATCTTGGGTTTGATAAGAACCAAGATTTCATTTATGAACCAAGTCAGAACCTTGGATGTCTACATTATCCCGTCTTTGACACAGAATCTATACTTGGGTATTGATTTCTTTAACGCGTTTGGCTTATTTAACCCTTTGTTTAATTTACCTACATTACCGACTACGGAGTCAGTGCTGTCCGAGTTGTCGATGGACGATCAAGCCCGTCTACAAAACACTATTCAGCTTCTGCCATCATTTTCAAAAATGGGTCTGGGTCGAACACATTTGTTGGAACACGTTATTGATGTGGGGACTGCAGCTCCCATCAAGCAACGACACTATCCGATATCGCCCGCCATTGAGAAACTGATGGGAGAAGAACTGGATAGGATGTTGTCTCTGGGTATTATAGAGGTTTCAAACAGCCCATGGTCAAGTCCTGTGGTCTTAATTCGCAAACCCGGGAAGAATCGTCTTTGTTTGGATAGCCGAAAGGTCAATACCGTCACTAAAAAGGATGCTTACCCCCTTCCACAGATAGATGGAATCTTGAGTCGTCTGCCACAGAGTAATTTCATTTCCAGTTTGGATCTGAAAGACGCTTTCTGGCAGATACCTCTGGAAAAACACTCCCGAGAGAAAACTGCTTTTACGGTCCCAGGGCGGCCATTGTACCAGTTCGTAAGAATGCCTTTCGGACTGTGCAATGCGCCGCAAACGATGACTAAATTGATGGACCAAGTAATTCCTCCTCATCTCAAGTCGTGCGTCTTCGTATACTTGGATGATCTTCTAATAGTTACAGATACCTTTGAGGCCCATCTGAAACTGTTAGAAGATATCTCCCAGTGTCTTAGACGTGCGAACTTGACGATAAACGTGGAAAAAAGTAAGTTTCTCTTGCCGGATGTAAAATATTTGGGATATGTTGTGGGAGGTGGTACGTTGAAAATTGATCCTGATAAAACTCTAGCTATTTCTGAATTTCCTACACCGCGTACGTCCAAACAGATTCGACGTTTCCTGGGTATGGCGGGTTATTATCGCCGTTTTATATCTGATTTCTCTGCTATGTCTTCTCCGATATCAGATTTGTTGAAGAAAAATTCTAATAAATTCGTATGGACACCAGAAGCTGAAATAGCATTTATAAATCTCAAAAATGCTCTCATATCAGCACCAGTCCTCATAAACCCCGACTATACTAAACCTTTTACTCTCCAGTGCGACGCTAGTAATGACGGTATAGGCTGTGTATTACTTCAGTGTGACATGGACGGTATGGAACATCCCATAGCGTACATGTCCAAGAAACTAAATTCTGCGCAACGCAATTACTCCACTAGTGAGAAAGAGTGTCTAGCCGCCGTACTGGGAGTAAAGAAATTTAGAGCGTATGTCGAGGGCCAGGCCTTTAAGATCATAACTGACCATGCTTCATTAAAATGGTTAATGCAACAAAAAGACCTTTCTGGTCGATTGGCTCGTTGGAGCTTGAAATTGCAGGGTTATGTCTTTGATATTGAGTACCGAAAAGGAAATTTAAACATAGTTCCAGACACTCTATCAAGACGGGACTCTGTTGACGTCATTTCTGAATTATGTCCAGTGCCTGAATTAGATCTTAATTCCCCTTTCTTCAACACTTCTCGATATTTGGAGTTGGTAAATCTGGTTACCGAAGCAGACGGTACATTGCCTGATCTGAAAGTAATTTCTGGTCGGGTTTATAAACGATTGGCTTGTCTAGATCTTGATATTCCTTCAGAGGGTGAGGTTTGGAAATTGTGGTTACCTGAGGAATACACTGACGAGTGTATTGCAAGGGCCCACAATCCTCCTACCTCATCTCATGGAGGTCTAGCAAAAACCCTGTTTAATATTCGTAAATTTTACTATTGGCCTCGTATGTACACCCAGGTTAAATCTTACATAGGAAATTGTAAGACCTGTAAAGAAATCAAAGCGACTAATGTTCCACTTCGTGCTCCTATGGTGTCCCAGATGAAAACAGAACGAATTGGACAGCGATTATATATCGATATTCTTGGCCCTTATCCTCGTTCAAAGGCCGGGAATATCGCTATTCTGGTGGTATTAGATCATGTCACTAAATACCCATTTTTATTTCCTTTACGGAAATTAACTGCTGAACCAATTTGTCATCTATTGGCTACCAATGTCTTTCATGTATTTGGTTGTCCCGAAGCTATTGTGTCCGATAATGGGACCCAATTCAAATCAAAACAGTTTGCAGATTTCTTGGCGAAGCACGGAGTGAAACATACATTACTAGCGTTATATTCACCTCAAGCTAACGCTTCTGAACGGGTAAATAGGAGTGTTTTATCTGGTATTCGAGCCTACCTAAAGGAGGAGCATTCTAAATGGGATCTGCACTTGAGCGAGATCGCTTGTGCACTACGTTGTTCCCTGCATCAAACACTTAAATGTTCCCCATATTACGCAATGTTTGGAATACCTATGGTGACGCATGGTTCGTCATATGAACTGCTGAGACGACTGAATAGTCTTCATGATCCAGGTGAAACGATGCTGCGACCTGATTATCTTAATAAGATTCGAATTCGAATTCTTGATTTAACTGCCGAAGCATTCGTCAAAAGTGCTGAAAGATACAATTTACGAGCCCGGTTAACTTTGTTTAAACCAGGTGATACAGTGTTCCGAAGGAACTTTATTTTGAGTGACGCCGGTAAGAAATTATCGGCTAAACTTGCACAGAAGTTTATTGAAGCCAGAGTAATAAGGTTGGTAGGTAGCGCTGCTTACGAACTGGAGGACCTGGCTTCTAAACGTAGAGGTGTTTACCATTCCAAGGACATTCGTGCCTAATATCGGTAATAATTTTTTTTGTCAGTATGTTAGTAACATTCGCTTGTGTTTTACCGCCATTGTAAGTCAAGATTATCGACGACCATATGAGGGTAGTTTCGTCTTGAATTCACAGTTCAGTGAGTGTGTATCAACTTTGGTGTTCAGGTCTTGTTTCAAAAATTGTTTTTATTTTTTTTGACTATTTGCACGCGAAAGTTCCGAGATTGCACGTATTGAATTTGGTTCAATTAGTTACTTTGAAACTATGTGAACAGTTTTTTTTTTTCCAGCCTTCAGAGTCACTTGGACGGAAGCGTACAACAGTGTAGCCCGACTAGCTCAGTCGGTAGAGCATGAGACTCGTGTTAGTTCAGGTGTGGGTTGCGAGCCTGCATAACGGAACAACGGAATTGTGTCGGATATTTCATTAAAAGAGTCGGTCCAATGGTGTTTTTAATTTTTTTTTTGTGACTTTAGGGTCTCGGGAACCCCCAGATCTGCCCGAAATTGGGTCTGGAAGATTTCAGTTGTCCATCGGTTTCAATAGAGTAGAATACTGATTTTATCGATACCCCTCCCAAAAGTTTTTTTTGCATATTCATAGATACTTTGTTACTTTGTTTCTGCTAAGACTGAGTTTGTAATACCGATCGCATTGATTGCTAATCCGTGGTACGTCGAGGTGCTTCACCATACTAATATGTATATACAAGGTCTATTGGCGACCAGCCTATACCTGTTTCAACTTCTTTTTTGGTCGTAAGTGTTCGTCCAAAAAGCACTTGTTCTGTAATGGATAGTCTGGATTAATGTCAGAACGTAGTGTGTTACAGTCGCAGTCTCCTTGGTTGTTGTTCCTTATATTGATCTGTAACGCTTGTAATGGATTCTCATCCCTTCATCATCAATAGTCATATTTCGTTTAGTTTCCTTAGCCCATAGTTTCCTTATGTTTCTTGAAATCTACTGAATCTGCAATAGCCGGACAAAGGTATAGGAGAAAGAAAATTGCACTAATTACCTTGAGTTATCTATTCATTAATATAACATAATATTGGTTAATTTGAATTAATTAATAATTTTCTTTAATCATCATCCGTATAACCACTAAAATTTAATCAGAATTTAATCTTGCAACGCACTAAAATTGACGCGCGTTATACTTCCATTCGATTGTTCTCGCCTTACTACTTGAGTTTAAACTCTTCTTTTTTTTCAAAACACAAACCGTAATGAAACAACGAAATTCTCAAAACCTCATAACAGCTACGTGTATTCTGTTTCCAATCGTCAACATACAACGAATTACTATTCTTGCTTTGCTAAACATTTGATTTGTCTTTGTATGAGTGTTTTGCTTTAAACAATCCTTCCGTTATTGAACTGAACTTCACTGTACTGATATTGCAGAATGTAGTTAATAAATGTCTAAACATCATATCATTGATCGAATCTGTATTTGATTCATTTTGAATTCAATTATACGTGTTATGGATGTGTCGGAAATATCTTGTGTCCAAACCTTACTTTCGTACAATATTATCAAATAGCAAACGGTTTTGTGAACTATAATAAGTTCCCAATAATTTGAAAATCTGATGTAAATTAATTATCTCCCATCTAAACACTATATTCGAGTTATTGCGAGACTAAAAATTTGACTATATAATGAGCACTGTAAAATTATTCATTCTCTTGTGCAGCAACTATCTCTCATGAATGTCGAAATTGCGGAAAATTTTGCATTCATGCTTTTTTCCTTAAAATTAAGTTTGCTATAAGTAGTGTAAATTTTAATTAGCCTCAATTTAAATTCAATTAGTGCAATTAGTTTGAATTTCTTTTAAATGTCTCCGTCCAGATAGTCAAATTTAGAAAAATTTAATTGTTTTGTGTTGTGTTGTTTAAAACAAAACCAAAAAAAAAGATAAATCATATATTGTTTTGTGCCGTTCTAGTAGTCAAACTTAAAACATAAAAAAAATTATTATATGTATTTTGTGCGGTAACGGAAAACAGTAAACGCGCTCTCTTGATATGTTTGTGTCGTTTAAATTACAAACATAAACTCTCTTAGTTCTATTACATTTGTTTTTTGGTGTTTGGACGGCTGTGAGTCGTGCATGAGATTTTGTTGGAGGAGTGTTTTTCTTTTACTACGTCGGCAGTTCTCAACAATGGAATAAAATTCACCATGAAGATGACGATCGTGAGTGATTGTGATACATATTACTTTTGATGGACGTCTGGTCCTGCATTTCGCGAAATTGTGCCAATTTGGATAAAAAATATCACGTCAAACTTTTGGGCTTGGCTGACATTTTGGATAAGCGTGAAAAAGGATTAGTAAAGGTACCAAAAATTTTATAAAACTGTGAGAATTTATTAGGGACCTGCATAATTCGCTTAACGAATTAGCTTTCTGTTCTAAATACCTATTCCGTGTTCCGATAAATTGTGTCATCATTGTTATTAAATTATTGATCTTTAATCGAGTGAATATTTCTAATTTATTGAATATAAATATCAAAAAAAAAATCATTATCTGTAACTATAAATTATACAAATGCACGGGACTGGCATGATCAATTTAAAATAATTATTACCGTGTTAGTTAAATTGTGTCGTCATTGTTCTTAAATTATTGAACTTTAGTCTAGCGAATATTTCTAATATATTAAATATAAATATCAAAAAAAATCATTATCTGTAACTATAAATTATACGAATGTACGGGACTGGCATGATCAATTTAAAATAATTATTACCGTGTTAGTTAAAATGTGTCGTCATTGTTATTAAATTATTGAACTTTAGGCTAGTGAATATTTCTAATTTATCAAATTTAAATACTAAATAAAAAAAAAAAAATCATTATTTGTAACTATAAATGTACGGGACTGGACATGATCCATTTAAGATATTTATTACCGTGTTTAGTTAAATTGTGTCGTCCTTGTTATTAAATTATTGAACTTTAGGCTAGTGAATATTTCTAATTTATTAAATATAAATACAAAAAAAAAACAAAAAAATCATTATCTGTAAATATAAAATATAAGAATGTACGAGACTGGCGTGATGAGTTGTAAATCATTATTACCGTGTTTATATAACTTTTGTCGTTCTTGTTATTAAATGATTAAACTGTAATTTAAAGAATAGTTCAAATATATCTTAAATAAAAATAGTTTATTCAACGAATTGGATTATAAAATTATTCACCGATTTTGATTGCAATTGGGTTCCATGAATTTGAATACAAATTTAGTCAACGCATTTGATTACAAATTGGTTCAACGTTATTGTTTATAAATTTAGTCAACGCTTTTGACTGCAAATTTATTCAACTATTTTTACTAATTCTATCAACGCATTTGATTACAAATTGTTTCAACGTCATTGTTTATAAATTTGGTCAACGCTTTTGACTACAAATTTATTCAACTATTTGGATTACTAATTTTATCAACGCAATTGATTACAAATTGGTTCAACGTTATTGTTTATAAATTTAGTCAACGCTTTTGACTGCAAATTTATTCAACTATTTGGATTACTAATTTTATCAACGCAATTGATTACAAATCGTTTCAACGTTATTGCTTATAAATTTAGTCAACGCTTTTGACTACAAATTTATTCAACTATTTGGATTACTAATTTTATCAACGCATTTGATTACAAATTGGTTCAACGTTATTGTTTATAAATTTAGTCAACGCTTTTGACTGCAAATTTATTCAACTATTTTTATTAATTCTATCAACGCATTTGATTACAAATTGTTTCAACGTCATTGTTTATAAATTTGGTCAACGCTTTTGACTACAAATTTATTCAACTATTTGGATTACTAATTTTATCAACGCAATTGATTACAAATTGGTTCAACGTTATTGTTTATAAATTTAGTCAACGCTTTTGACTGCAAATTTATTCAACTATTTGGATTACTAATTTCATCAACGCAATTGATTACAAATTGTTTCAACGTTATTGTTTATAAATTTAGTCAACGCTTTTGACTACAAATTTATTCAACTATTTGGATTACTAATTTTATCAACGCATTTGATTACAAATTGATTCAACGTTATTGTTTATAGATTTAGTCAACGCTTTTGACTATAAATTTATTCAACTATTTGGATTACTAATTTTATCAACGCATTTGATTACAAATTGGTTCAACGTTATTGTTTATAAATTTAGTCAACGCTTTTGACTGCAAATTTATTCAACTATTTTTACTAATTCTATCAACGCATTTGATTACAAATTGTTTCAACGTCATTGTTTATAAATTTAGTCAACGCTTTTGACTACAAATTTATTCAACTATTTGGATTACTAATTTTATCAACGCAATTGATTACAAATTGGTTCAACGTCATTGTTTATAAATTGAGTCAACGCTTTTGAAGGACAAACCGACTCACGATTTTAAATACAAGTTTATGCAACGCTGCTGATCACCAATTGATTCATCGTTTCTCCATAACGTTCGCGACATACAAAGTATTTTTGCGAGATTTCAAACCTGAACAACGTGCTGATGGAGGGCTGATGGAAGCAGAATAGGAGGACGGGGTTTAATCATGGGGTGAGTAAAGTTATTTTATTACTTCGGTCATAATGATAAAGGGGTGTGAATGTGTGTGTGTGTGTGTGTGGGCGTATGTGAGTGAACGTGGGGGTTGGACGTGTTGATCGTGGGTCTTTCGCAACAGGGGTCGCCAGAGTCTTCGTTTTTCCACTTGTATTTCTTTCCATTTCTGCAAACTTTCGTGAATAGCGTACATGTCTGTATTTGTGCTGAAGTAGCAGGGTTACTTTATCGTTCCCATGGGCTGAAGCTAGTTTGGGGCTTGAAAATCAATCTCGCTAGGTACGCTTCCTGCTATGTCCTTCTCATTGGTTCGCCAATGAGAAAGCGCTTCATTACAGGTCCCAACAGCCTGCATTTGAATTCGAATGAAAATGGTGAGAGAATGACTGAGTTTGCATTATCAAATAATTTGAGAATTGCCAGTACGTTCTTTCCGCATCGATTGATTCATAAGCAGACTTGGGTCTCACCGAATGGAAATACTCGAAATCAAATTGATCACGTTCTAGTAACAACACGTTTCTTTTCGAGCGTTCTGGATGTGCGATCCTTTAGAGGTGCATACATTGGAAGTGACCACTTCCTTGTATGTGCAACGATAAGGTTCCACTTCCCAAATCCAGGCATTCCAAAATTCAATCAACGGAAACGTTTTAACATCTCAACATTAAAGAATGCTGAAACAGAAGAGAGATATCAAATCCATATTGCCGAAACATTGGAGAAATCAGAAACCATTAATGGAGACGTCGATAAGTCATGGTATTTGCTCAAAGATGCTGTTTTAAGCGCTGCTGAGGGAATACTTGGACGACCAGAGAACCACTCCCAGAAGCCATGGATGGATCGAGCATGCCTTGATGCTATTCAATACAAAAGAGATTGCTATCTGAAGTGTCTACAAGGACGCAACACCAGGTCCACGAAGGAAAATTATAAACTGGCAAGACAAGCCGTTACAAAGCTATGTAGACGAACGAAGAGAGAATGGTGGAAGAGACAGTGTGAGGAGATTGAAAGCTTCAATAAGGCACATCAATCGCGTAACTTCTTTCAACAGATTAAAACCTTAAAGAAGGGCCCTCAAACTAGATCGACTGCTATTCAAAACGAAGATGGGGAGCTACAAGTAGACCTTAAAAATATTTTAGATACTTGGGCCGCTTATTTTGAGAATCTTCTCAACTTAAGTGACCAGCAACAAGTCGGGCGACGAGCTAAGCTTATTCGTGCGTCAAAGGTACATGTAGAAGAACCCACCAGAGAGGAATTCGATGCGGCGCTGTCAAAATTAAAATGCAATAAAGCACCTGGTATCGACGATATAACATAGGAAATGATTGTACATGGTGGCGAAACTCTATCCTTAAGATTGTTTGAACTTGTTCAAATGATCTGGAGGACTGAAACCATGCCACAGGACTGGAACACAGCTATGCTGATACCAATCCATAAAAAAGGTAATCGCCTACAATGTGCAAACTACAGAGGAATCGCCCTCCTCTGCACAGCATATAAGATCTTTTCCTACATTTTGCTATCCAAAACCAATCCTTTTGCTGAACAACTGTTTGGAGAATATCAGTGTGGTTTCCGGCGGGGCCGAGGTACCACCGATGCACTTTTCTCGATAAGGATGATTTTGGAAAAGTGTCGAGAGTTCAACATACCTGTGCACCAACTTTTCATTGATTTCAGGCAGGCCTACGACTCTCTCGAACGATAGACTCTATGGTCTGCTCTGGTGTCAATGGGAATTACTGGTAAACTGGTATCACTACGCAAAATGACAATACAGAACTCTCAATGCTGTGTACGAGTAGAGAACGAAATATCAAAGTTTTTTAAAGTCAACTCCGGTTTAAGACAAGGTGATGCTATCTCTCCTATACTTTTTAATCTAGCCTTGGAATATGTGTGCCGTCAAAAGAAACTACCGACTAATAACAATATCTTGTCAATAAACTCAGTACAGATGATTGCTTACGCTGATGATGTTGTCATCCTCAGCCGAAGTGAAGCTGTTATGAGTGAGACTTTCAAGTCGCTTGAGAGTGGTGCTAGGAAAATTGGTCTGCAAATTAACTACAGTAAAACCAAACATATGAATGTTTCAAGAGAGGCTGAGAAGAAAGATTTGATGTGCGGCGATGAACGAATCGAGGGAGTTGAATCTTTTAAATATTTGGGATCAATGCTTGACTCAAACAACAGCATACTTACAGATATAAAAGCTCGAATCGCTGCAGGTAATCGAACTTTCTACTCAATTAAACCTCTCCTTGGATCACCGTATGTATCAACTAACACCAAGCTCAAGTTATACAAGACATTGATTAGACCGGTTGTGATGTATGGGTCACAAACGTGGACCCTTACACAAAATGGCGAATCGCATTTATCTGTATTTGAGCGTAAGATCCTACGCTACATTTTTGGTCCACTTAAGACAGACGATGGAGAGTATAGAACCCGGTATAACTTTGAGATCAGAGACCTTCTTGAGGGTCCTGATATAATAGGTTGTATCCGTTCTAATAGGATTGCTTGGTTTGGGCATGTTCTACGAGCCGATTCACAGTCTGGAATGATTAGAAAAATGTACGTTAGTACCCCAGGGAGTGGTAGACCGCGAGGTAGACCACGACTACAATGGGAGACTGACGTAATAAACGACCTTAAAAAAATCGGCTGCCATGGTAATTATGTCGCTGTTGCGAATGACCGTGGTGAATATTCAAAGCTGATCAACCTGGCAACACTCCTACATGGAGCATGAACGCCTTAAAAAAAAAAAAAAAAAAAATTGTAATTCCTACTACACAACACATTTTATTAAAAAAAAAACAAAAAAATCTCAATACTTCGATTTTTTGGTTACTGTTAATTTTTTTTAAAATCGTACTATGCAAAGTTGACGGCTTTTTATCGTTTCCTTATATTTGTAATCACATATGTACGGTATTAAGGCATCTATTATATATGACCCATCTTTGAAAAGAAAAACTTCTTATTTAAACCTTGAAGCCAAATTAATTAAACCATCGTGTATTTTATTAATGGTAAGAATTTAGTAGAAAATCAAATCCACATAACTTTAGTTTTGGTTAAAAATTATTTTTCGTCTATAATATTTTTATTTTGGTCGGAGTACGGGCCCTTTTAAAAGGCTGGGCCCGGGTGAAACCCACCCTTCCACCCCCTCTTGTCGGCCCTGCTTATAGGTCACAAAATCACGTTATTTCGTGGTCATGCAGACTAGCTCGTGTTATTTGGATATTTCAATAAAAGCAAATATAACCGAGCCACTTGTCACAAGAATTCTGAATCGAACAAAAATTACCCCTCAATGAATCCAGCTATGAGTAAAACAATTTTTCCATTAAACGATGACGAAAACAAAATTTTTGAAATATTCATCAAAAACGATTTATGGGGTAGATACGTTTCTGGTAAAATAATCTTTAATAAACTAAGTAGGTATACTTAGTTATATTTTCGATGAAGTTCATTAAACAGGGTTGATTTGATAAGTATTTATAACATAAGGTCGTGTCGTATGGAAATTAATTGTATGACGGAAATGCGTTTAGTATATTTTTTAGATAAATAATAAATGTGCTGGATCTTAAAATGGATCACTAGACATGTCCAAGAGATTGTAGAAATATCTAACAAAAACCCTCACCAATTTTGTTAAGTTTATTTATAAATAATCTATATGTAATAAATAATGTTCACCACAGTTGTCTAGTTTTTAGTTTTTACTCTCTGTAGTTTTTTTTATGATTGCTCGAAGGCCTTAGAAATCCTTTTCCCCGTTCTTAATTTCAAGTAATAAAACATGAAATTCAGATAAATATTTAAGAAATGCACAAATGAACGAAAAATTAAAAAAAAGCTTAATAGAGGCTCTAGAAAGAACTGAAACAATAAAAAAGCATGAGTAACACAGACGATTCGAGAAAAAATAAACTATGTGTATGTACAATGTAAAAGGAAAAATACACTATGTTCTTTCTTGTGAGTATTATAAGTGGAATACCAGTGTGGATTTTTGTAAAAATAAAAAGAAAGCATATAAATAATGGGCAGGATATAAAAAGCTTGAGAGATTTATTTGGATGTAAAATGGGTATGGGTATGTTACTAGTATTTATGCTATGCTTTGTATGTTGTAGGTACATTTGGTTTAATTATTTATGACCCAAAATAAGGCAATGAAAAGTAAAGGTATAGGTAATTTTGTATAGGTTTTGTTGTAAAATCTGTTATTTAGTTTTTAGATGATGATTGGGATATATTTTTCATGTTTTGCTTTATAAAAATTCAGCTTTTCGTTTTGAAATACGTAACTTTAAATTTATTGTGACAAATAACATTAGACAGCGTGTTGATAGAAAATCTTTTGGGACTAACATTTTAAATGACATCGCCAGTGGATGTGTTTTCTTTTGACAAGGCGAATTTTTTTGTTTTGAAAAGGATGAAAAATTTTCGAAAGAAAAATGTTTATTTTGTTTTATAGCTATCATAGTCTAGGACCTAGGTATAATATTGTTATTAGACTAAATAGAAAAAAAAATGAAACAAATATTTATGAAACTCGTTGTAACAAATCGTAGCACCAAAGTGGGTCCTGAGTACAGGGTGTATTATTTTATATTAAATGTTTGTTATACCGGGGAGACTATGATAAGTGTGGCACGGCCTAAATTTATTTTTTTATTACTAAGCTCCAAAAATTAAGATAAAAATGTTCTAACAAAAATTTGGGAGCTTTTTGGTTCACGAGATATAGGCATTTGAAAAAAAAAATTTCATACAAAAAACTTTGACATTCGTTTTTCATTGTTCAGAAAATTTCTAATTTTAATAGTAATTCCATTAAAATTTTCAACAATTTAACCAATATATAAGTCTATCACATACCTGGTAGTTATGTAAAATAGTTTATATGTTTTAAAACAAAAATATTCATATATTTTGAACGTTTAAAATCATCTTCATTATATTGAGGTTTGTTACTTGACGTTTGTTGATCTAATTTTAATAAATATATAAAAAATAATTAGTTATTTGTTATTTTAATATAACCGATAGTTTAAGTAATTTAAAAAATATATGAAAACTAATATATTTACCTTGGAAGGAGCAAATATAGAAGGAGCAAATATAAAAACAACAGCTGACATTTGAAATTGGGTCAAGTACTAAATACTGGTATTCAAATATTCAAATTTTGCAAACATACATTTTATGTACTAAACATGGACAAAGAAAAATTGCTTATTTTTGTCATATGATTTTTAAATACTTCTGATAGATTTAAAACCCCTCTTTTAATTAAATATACATATAATATGTGTTGTCTTAGGTTTAAATAAAGGGATTTTATTTTTAAACATTAAATATTTTGTTAATGAAAATACTTTTAGCCATGGAAATTAGCTATATTAGCAAGCGCTGGAAAAAAACCAAACTCTATATTTCTTTTTCCTTTGAAAAATTTAAAACATACCATTGAAATTTAAAAATTGATAGTCGACAATAAAATTCAACACTAAAATTAAATTAATAGAAATAAAATTAATTAATAGAAACACAACAATAAAGCTTAATAGTCAGGTAATTTTCAGGACAGGTCTTAAAATCAGGTAATTTTGATTTCAAAACTTAAAAATTTTTTATTTATAAATTTCAAAAACGAAAAGTTTAAACTTTAGCAATCTATAGTAAAAATGAAACAAAATGATCTACTCTGTACATAGCTAATAAATCGATTGTGATGTCAATAACCATGATAACAGTTTTCGTAGTAGTTTTCGCACTACACTTTATTCACTGCCCGATATTGAAAGTTCTTGTGTTTGGGTCAATTTTTTAATTTCGAATTTGTATGTAATTAAATCAAAATGTTCACAATCGATGTCTTTTAGCGTGACTAAAGAGCCCTTTTATAATGAAATTGGTTTATTTGTTTTCTATATAGAGACTTTTTTGAAAAATGTGAAAAAATCTTTGCAAATATCATGAGATTAAATTATATGGCTTTTGTAATTTGTAATGTTTGTAATAATTTTGCATACCACCTTCCTTTCAATTTTAATGATCTCTTTTTCTAAGATTATTTTAGAAAAATCTATGTGTAATGGATAGTCTGGACTAATGTCAGAACGTAGTATATTACAGTCGCAGTTTCCTTAGTTGTTGTTCCTTATATTAATCTGTACCACTTGTAATAGATTCTCATCCCTTCATCCTCAGTAGTCATATTTCGAGTAGTTTCCTTAACCCATAGTTTCCTTATATATTTCTTAAAATCTAACTAAATCTGCAATAGCCGGACAAACGCATAGGAGAAAGAAAATTGCACTAATTACCCTGATTTATTTATTCATTAATATAACATAATATTGGTTAATTTGAATTAATTAATACTTTTCTTTAATCATCATCCGTATAACCACTAAAATTTAATCAGAATTTAATCTTGCAACGCACTAAAATTGACGCGCGTTATACTTCCATTCGATTGTTCTCGCCTTACTACTTGAGTTTAAACTCTTCTTTTTTTTCAAAACACAAACCGTAATGAAACAACGAAACTCTCAAAACCTCATAACAGCTACGTGTATTCTGTTTCCAATCGTCAACATACAACGAATTACTATTCTTGCTTTGCTAAACATTTGATTTGTCTTTGTATGAGTGTTTTGCTTTAAACAATCCTTCCGTTATTGAACTGAACTTCACTGTACTGATATTGCAGAATGTAGTTAATAAATGTCTAAACATCATATCATTGATCGAATCTGTATTTGATTCATTTTGAATTCAATTATACGTGTTATGGATGTGTCGGAAATATCTTGTGTCCAAACCTTACTTTCGTACAATATTATCAAATAGCAAACGGTTTTGTGAACTATAATAAGTTCCCAATAATTTGAAAATCTGATGTAAATTAATTATCTCCCATCTAAAACACTATATTCGAGTTATTGCGAGACTAAAAATTTGACTATATAATGAGCACTGTAAATTGTTTTCTCTCTTAGTTCTATTACATTTGTTTTTTGGTGTTTGGACGGCTGTGAGTCGTGCATGAGATTTTCGGACGTTTGGATTTTGTTGGAGGAGTGTTTTTCTTTTACTACGTCGGCAGTTCTCAACAATGGAATAAAATTCACCATGAAGATGACGATCGTGAGTGATTGTGATACATATTACTTTTGATGGACGTCTGGTCCTGCATTTCGCGAAATTGTGCCAATTTGGATAAAAATACCACGTCAAACTTTTGGGCATGGCTGACATTTTGGATAAGCGCGAAAAAGGATTAGTAAAGGTACCAAAAATTTTATAAAACTGTGAGAATTTATTAGGGACCTGCATAATTCGCTTAACGAATTAGCTTTCTGTTCTAAATACCTATTCCGTGTTCCGATAAATTGTGTCATCATTGTTATTAAATTATTGATCTTTAATCAAGTGAATATTTCAAACATATTAAATATAAATATCAAAAAAAATCATTATCGGTAACTATAAATTATACAAATGTACGGGACTGGCATGATCAATTTAAAATATTTATTACCGTGTTTAGTTAAATTGTGTCGTCATTGTTATTAAATTATTGAACTTTAGTCTAGCGAATATTTCTAATATATTAAATATAAATATCAAAAAAAATCATTATCTGTAACTATAAATTATACGAATGTACGGGACTGGCATGATCAATTTAAAATAATTATTACCGTGTTAGTTAAATTGTGTCGTCATTGTTCTTAAATTATTGAACTTTAGTCTAGCGAATATTTCTAATATATTAAATATAAATATCAAAAAAAAAATCATTATCTGTAACTATAAATTATACGAATGTACGGGACTGGCATGATCAATTTAAAATAATTATTACCGTGTTAGTTAAATTGTGTCGTCATCGTTCTTAACTTATTGAACTTTAGGCTAGTGAATATTTCTAATTTATCAAATTTAAATACTAAATAAAAAAAAAATCATTATCTGTAAATATAAAATATAAGAATGTACGAGACTGGCGTGATGAGTTGTAAATCATTATTACCGTGTTTATATAACTTTTGTCGTTCTTGTTATTAAATGATTAAACTGTAATTTAAAGAATAGTTCAAATATATCTTAAATAAAAATAGTTTATTCAACGAATTGGATTATAAAATTATTCACCGATTTTGATTGCAATTGGGTTCCATGAATTTGAATACAAATTTAGTCAACGCATTTGACTACAAATTTATTCAACTGTGTGGACTTTAAAATCATTCAACGCTTTTGGATGACAAACTGATTCCCGATTTTGAATACAAATTTAGTCAACGCTTTTGACTACAAATTTATTCAACTATTTGGATTACTAATTTTATCAACGCAATTGATTACAAATCGTTTCAACGTTATTGTTTATAAATTGAGTCAACGCTTTTGGCTACAAATTTATTCAACTATTTGGATTACTAATTTTATCAACGCATTTGATTACAAATTGCTTCAACGTCATTGTTTATAAATTGAGTCAACGCTTTTGACTACAAATTTATTCAACTATTTGGATTACTAATCTTATCACCGCAATTGATTACAAATTGGTTCAACGTTATTGTTTATAAATTTAGTCAACGCTTTACACTACAAATTTATTCAACTATTTGGATTACTAATTTTATCAACGCAATTGATTACAAATTGTTTCAACGTTATTGTTTATAAATTGAGTCAACGCTTTTGGCTACAAATTTATTCAACTATTTGGATTACTAATTTTATCAACGCATTTGATTACAAATTGGTTCAACGTCATTGTTTATAAATTGAGTCAACGCTTTTGACTACAAATTTATTCAACTATTTGGATTACTAATTTTATCAACGCATGTGATTACAAATTGGTTCAACGTCATTGTTTATAAATTGAGTCAACGCTTTTGAAGGACAAACTGACTAACGATTTTAAATACAAGTTTATGCAACGCTGCTGATCGCCAATTGATTCATCGTTTCTCCATAACGTTCGCGACATACAAAGCATTTTTGCGAGATTTCAAACCTGAACAACGTGCTGATGGAGGGCTGATGGAAGCAGAATAGGAGGACGGGGTTTAATCATGGGGTGAGTAAATTTATTTTATTACTTCGGTCATAATGATAAAGGGGTGTGAATGTGTGTGTGTGTGTGTGGGCGTATGTGAGTGAACGTGGGGGTTGGACGTGTTGATCGTGGGTCTTTCGCAACAGGGGTCGCCAGAGCCTTCGTTTTTCCACTTGTATTTCTTTCCATTTCTGCAAATTTTCGTGAATAGCGTACATGTCTGTATTTGTGCTGAAGTAGCAGGGTTACTTTATCGTTCCCATGGGCTGAAGCTAGTTTGGGGCTTGAAAATCAATCTCGCTAGGTACGCTTCCTGCTATGTCCTTCTCATTGGTTCGCCAATGAGAAAGCGCTTCATTACAAATTGGCGCCCAACGTGGGGCTTCTCTAAGGGTCCCTACCGCAATGTAGGACTCTGGAGGAGTCCCTCCATAAATTCAAAAAACTTAGAAAATTTTTTTTTAAATTTTTTTCTTCAAATTAATTTTATTTTTCCACTAAAACGATAGTAAAGACTCTGGCGGCGTGGAAGCAATTCCCTGCTTCACACGCGCAGGAGCAAAGGAAGTCTGAGATTCCTCAGACTTTTCTTTGATGGGGAGTTGCGTCCCTACGCCTCCAGCAATGATCCCTTTTTTGTATTTTTGAAACGCGAGGGTGAGAATGATTCTTCGGGATCATTCTCAATGGGCTTTACAAACCCACGGACCCTAGTAACGGCTGGGTTTCTTACTGGCACAGGGAATGCCAGAGGTTTCCAGATGCCAGGCTTAGATATTTGTGAAATGGTGTATACGCCTATCACATCCAGCCTGGTCATCTGGTCATGCTCTGGGTTCGCTGTGACAGTGAGATTCTCAGCTGGGCTAACAGCTCCATAACGTTAGAGTCCCCTCCCTGGAGCATTAGCACCCTAAGATCTGAGTTGTCCGGTTCTCGCGAATGATACTGGGGAACATCTTCTAAAGCAGTTTGATATCAACTGCTGAGGGAAGATGTTCGCCCAGCCTTCATGTCGCGAGTTAGTTGGATTAACTCAGATCATAGCACCTCCCCGTATGTTTCGTCGTTCTCGATCGCGGATGAGGGGTGTCGGTTGATTGAATAATGGTGCAGAGGATTTATCCTCTGACCATTCCGGCGGCACTTGTCATCCGGGTGACAGGCCGACGACACATACCCCACCTTATTCCCTTCCCACCATATCAATTCCCTTCCTTATCCATCCCCTCTTCTCCCCTTTTCCTTTCTGATTACCCATCCTTTTAACGTAGCCTATTTTAACTTTTCTTTGGTCCCAAAATAAAATAAAATAAAATATAAAATCAACAATGCTGAGAAAGAACGGCGATCACCACCTTCAACCCCAGGTGTGGTGAACTCCCCCCTTGATTGGTCCGTCCGTCCGTCGTCAGTAAATAAGTAAATAAATAAATATATTGAATAAATAAATAAATAAATATATTAAATAAATAAATAAATATTTATTAATAAATAAATGAATAAATATTTATTAGTAAATGAATAAAACTGCTGATAAAATCAGGTACTTATTGGTTTTTTTTCTCTATCACAATTTTAGATACCAACACGATAAATTATACTTAATAAAATGACAAAAGGATAAAATATACATAAAGGCAAACCAAAGGACAAATCTTACATATACCATAATCCAGATAGAAGTCCACGGCAGAAGTATTAATTTGTAAATATTAATTTAAGTAGCTTAGAGATTTCCTTAAATTATATTCCTGCATGTTAGGTTAAATTTTTATATATAATTTTTTTTCTTGTACAGGCAAGATTCAATTTTGTTAATTTTAAGTATTTTCTTGCCGAACCGGTAGGCTTGCCGCACTTCTATATATTTTTTTTTGTTTGTTACTCAGTTTTGAGTATCGGGAACCGCCAGACCTGCCCGGAATTGGGTCTGTAAATTTTCTTTTGTGCTCATCTTCTGCCATAGTTGTAGTATACCTATTTTCTCTCACAGTACAATTTTTACCTTGTTTGGTCAAATCAAATACAAGCATCAGCCAAGATAGTTTTTTTGTGTGTTACACACTCGGCTGTTGTCAGATCTCGCGCGGCTGTTCAAGGTTGGAATACTTATATCGTCTTAATAATAATTATATCGACATACCACTCTTTAAACGCTACTCTAATATCTTTGAACACAGTAGTATTTTCGTAATTGCCATCTTCTGCCATATTTGTAGTATACTTATTTTCTCTCAAATCTCACCGTTTAATTTTTTTTTTGTTCTGTTCATATATCAGCACCTTGGAAAACAATTGTAAATAGTAATAAAATAATATCAAGATAATAATAAATCTTATTTAATATAATTGTCGAATTGCGAAAGATATCGCGCGGCTGTTTGAGGTTTGAATAACGAAATTTCCATACAACTCTCTAACTTCTGCTCTAATATATTTTAAGTACTAAAATATTGTAATAAAGTATATTTTTTTTCTGGTGGTAATTAGATTGTTTATTCGTTTTAAACATTTGCAATAAGTAACAATTAGCTAGTGTAACAATTTTCTCTCCATATACTTGTCTTTATTGGTCTAGTCCTGTGCGGCGGTTTGAGTTTTCATAATGTCTGCGGTTGATAAGATTGACGTTCTGGACAGGTCCAGCTCTTGTGCTGTTTGTCAACACGAAATAGTGCCGGCCGACGTAAAACTTCTCACTCGGTGTAACCATCTCTTTCATGACATCTGCCTCAACGACTGGTTGTTGCAGAATCGCACCTGCCCAATTTGTCGAGCCGCTTGTGAGCGTGCAGAATTACAGAGGTTGCCTCGAGGGATAGATAAAAATAATTATACAATAGTGCCACCCCCACCGCGACCTGTGACTCGATCTGTTACCGCAGGTTGGCAACGTCGGTCCAGTACCGGAAATCAGCCCTCGTCTACGCCTTTGGCAAACCGTCTTCCACCATCTCGACTCGCCGATGAAGTGCGAGTGAATATAGCTCAACGATCTCCCATATATGGTGCCGCTGCAGCGGAAGATCAAGGTTTTCAGGAAGCAGTAAATGCTCACATCGATCAGGAAATTTCGAGAATTAATCACTCAATGTTGCAATCACGTGCTCCGGCACCTGAAGTGTTACTACCCCTAGCGCATAATGTAATCTCGCCCACCACCCCGAGACATCAATCGGTTCATTCCGGAAATTATACACCAGTAAATGCGTTTGTGCGGAATAACGTACCGGTACCACCAATGTTTGCTGAACCTCATCCTGCTCTTGCTCCAGCTAGATTACGAACACATCTCGATCAGCACTCTACCACAGTTAGAAATTGGAACGTAACGTTCTCCGGCAGACCCGATGGTCTGGATGTTGAAGCGTTCATCTTCAGAATAGAGCGGCTGACAGAGATGTGTTTAAATAACGATTTTACTATTGTCACCCGTTGTCTGTACCTGTTATTCACAGATCGAGCAGCTGATTGGTTCTGGAGATATTTTCGCCAGAACCGACAGCTTATTTGGACTGACTTATGTCATGCTCTTCGAATAGAATTTCAGGACAGACAGACGGACGAAGAGGTGAAGGAGCGGATGAGGGCCAGGAAACAGCGGCCCACCGAATTGTTTGATGAATTCTTACAATCAATTTATCGACTAGGCGATAAACTACGAGAACCGATGCCGGATGTGGAGTTGTTCTCCTTGATTCGCAACAACCTACGATTGGAAATTAGAAGGGAGCTACTTTATGTCACCATCTATGGACTGGAACATCTGCGCCAGCTCTGTCGTGACCGCGAAAAATTATGGGCCGAGTCAATAACCAGACCGCGCGATTATAATATTAGACCATCTAGACCGGTGTCTGAGGTGGATTTAGAACGTGAATTTTCACAAATACAAATTAGCGAATTGCCAACTGAATCGCTACCAATTACATCCAACGAACTTGCGGCAATACAGCCTGCCCCTAATATGAGACGAATAACCAGTTCAACTATTTGTTGGAACTGCAAACGACCTGGTCATCGGTGGCACGATTGTCGTGAATCACAGCGATTGTTTTGTTGGGGATGTGGGAAGGACGATGTGTTATGTCCTAATTGTGAAAATTGTCAGGGAAACCGAAGGGGGGGCCAGAATCCCAACACCTTTTCTCGCTCCCAGGACCAGTCTTAGATTCATCTGAGACCACATTTAATTTGCCTCCTGATCCTTCGGATATTTCATCTACCAATCCCAATAACTTACTAGTACATGATGCACTGTTGAACCGAGCTTCCACATCCACTTTTGTAGAACACCCGTTGAATACAACTTCTGGTACAATGGTACCCACTCATGATCCTAATGTGAACTTATGGAAACGTACACTCGATCATACTGAACCACCTCCATTATGGACCAAAATCAAATCGTTCCAACAACGATTGAACGAATACCTGAAAATACGCTCAAACATATTTGTCGATTCATTATCATCTTTGAAACTTCCATCGCGCTCTGCGCTCCGTTCTCGTATTTATTGGCAACAACGACATTTGTTTAAATCCAAAACCATTTCCTCCATTGTGAAATTGGCCAACGATGTGAGATCTTATGCCACGGTTTCCATATTGGGTAAACAACATACTGGACTGTTGGATAGTGGAGCGTCCTTGACTGTAATTGGTGGTGATTTTGCTAAGGAAATCGTGCAAACCCCAGACCTTCTGACTTATTCATCTGCGGTAGTCCGTACTGCAGATGGCCAAAGGCAGAAGATCTTGGGTTTGATAAGAACCAAGATTTCATTTATGAACCAAGTCAGAACCTTGGATGTCTACATTATCCCGTCTTTGACACAGAATCTATACTTGGGTATTGATTTCTTTAACGCGTTTGGCTTATTTAACCCTTTGTTTAATTTACCTACATTACCGACTACGGAGTCAGTGCTGTCCGAGTTGTCGATGGACGATCAAGCCCGTCTACAAAACACTATTCAGCTTCTGCCATCATTTTCAAAAATGGGTCTGGGTCGAACACATTTGTTGGAACACGTTATTGATGTGGGGACTGCAGCTCCCATCAAGCAACGACACTATCCGATATCGCCCGCCATTGAGAAACTGATGGGAGAAGAACTGGATAGGATGTTGTCTCTGGGTATTATAGAGGTTTCAAACAGCCCATGGTCAAGTCCTGTGGTCTTAATTCGCAAACCCGGGAAGAATCGTCTTTGTTTGGATAGCCGAAAGGTCAATACCGTCACTAAAAAGGATGCTTACCCCCTTCCACAGATAGATGGAATCTTGAGTCGTCTGCCACAGAGTAATTTCATTTCCAGTTTGGATCTGAAAGACGCTTTCTGGCAGATACCTCTGGAAAAACACTCCCGAGAGAAAACTGCTTTTACGGTCCCAGGGCGGCCATTGTACCAGTTCGTAAGAATGCCTTTCGGACTGTGCAATGCGCCGCAAACGATGACTAAATTGATGGACCAAGTAATTCCTCCTCATCTCAAGTCGTGCGTCTTCGTATACTTGGATGATCTTCTAATAGTTACAGATACCTTTGAGGCCCATCTGAAACTGTTAGAAGATATCTCCCAGTGTCTTAGACGTGCGAACTTGACGATAAACGTGGAAAAAAGTAAGTTTCTCTTGCCGGATGTAAAATATTTGGAATATGTTGTGGGAGGTGGTACGTTGAAAATTGATCCTGATAAAACTCTAGCTATTTCTGAATTTCCTACACCGCGTACGTCCAAACAGATTCGACGTTTCCTGGGTATGGCGGGTTATTATCGCCGTTTTATATCTGATTTCTCTGCTATGTCCTCTCCGATATCAGATTTGTTGAAGAAAAATTCTAATAAATTCGTATGGACACCAGAAGCTGAAATAGCATTTATAAATCTCAAAAATGCTCTCATATCAGCACCAGTCCTCATAAACCCCGACTATACTAAACCTTTTACTCTCCAGTGCGACGCTAGTAATGACGGTATAGGCTGTGTATTACTTCAGTGTGACATGGACGGTATGGAACATCCCATAGCGTACATGTCCAAGAAACTAAATTCTGCGCAACGCAATTACTCCACTAGTGAGAAAGAGTGTCTAGCCGCCGTACTGGGAGTAAAGAAATTTAGAGCGTATGTCGAGGGCCAGGCCTTTAAGATCATAACTGACCATGCTTCATTAAAATGGTTAATGCAACAAAAAGACCTTTCTGGTCGATTGGCTCGTTGGAGCTTGAAATTGCAGGGTTATGTCTTTGATATTGAGTACCGAAAAGGAAATTTAAACATAGTTCCAGACACTCTATCAAGACGGGACTCTGTTGACGTCATTTCTGAATTATGTCCAGTGCCTGAATTAGATCTTAATTCCCCTTTCTTCAACACTTCTCGATATTTGGAGTTGGTAAATCTGGTTACCGAAGCAGACGGTACATTGCCTGATCTGAAAGTAATTTCTGGTCGGGTTTATAAACGATTGACTTGTCTAGATCTTGATATTCCTTCAGAGGGTGAGGTTTGGAAATTGTGGTTACCTGAGGAATACACTGACGAGTGTATTGCAAGGGCCCACAATCCTCCTACCTCATCTCATGGAGGTCTAGCAAAAACCCTGTTTAATATTCGTAAATTTTACTATTGGCCTCGTATGTACACCCAGGTTAAATCTTACATAGGAAATTGTAAGACCTGTAAAGAAATCAAAGCGACTAATGTTCCACTTCGTGCTCCTATGGTGTCCCAGATGAAAACAGAACGAATTGGACAGCGATTATATATCGATATTCTTGGCCCTTATCCTCGTTCAAAGGCCGGGAATATCGCTATTCTGGTGGTATTAGATCATGTCACTAAATACCCATTTTTATTTCCTTTACGGAAATTAACTGCTGAACCAATTTGTCATCTATTGGCTACCAATGTCTTTCATGTATTTGGTTGTCCCGAAGCTATTGTGTCCGATAATGGGACCCAATTCAAATCAAAACAGTTTGCAGATTTCTTGGCGAAGCACGGAGTGAAACATACATTACTAGCGTTATATTCACCTCAAGCTAACGCTTCTGAACGGGTAAATAGGAGTGTTTTATCTGGTATTCGAGCCTACCTAAAGGAGGAGCATTCTAAATGGGATCTGCACTTGAGCGAGATCGCTTGTGCACTACGTTGTTCCCTGCACCAAACACTTAAATGTTCCCCATATTACGCAATGTTTGGGATACCCATGGTGACTCATGGTTCGTCATATGAATTGCTGAGACGACTGAATAGTCTTCATGATCCAGGTGAAACGATGCTGCGACCTGATTATCTTAATAAGATTCGAATTCGAATTCTTGATTTAACTGCCGAAGCATTTGTCAAAAGTGCTGAAAGATACAATTTACGAGCCCGGTTAACTTTGTTTAAACCAGGTGATACAGTGTTCCGAAGGAACTTTATTTTGAGTGACGCCGGTAAGAAATTATCGGCTAAACTTGCACAGAAGTTTATTGAAGCCAGAGTAATAAGGTTGGTAGGTAGCGCTGCTTACGAACTGGAGGACCTGGCTTCTAAACGTAGAGGTGTTTACCATTCCAAGGACATTCGTGCCTAATATCGGTAATAATTTTTTTTTGTCAGTATGTTAGTAACATTCGCTTGTGTTTTACCGCCATTGTAAGTCAAGATTATCGACGACCATATGAGGATAGTTTCGTCTTGAATTCACAGTTCAGTGAGTGTGTATCAACTTTGGTGTTCAGGTCTTGTTTCAAAAATTGTTTTTATTTTTTTTGACTATTTGCACGCGAAAGTTCCGAGATTGCACGTATTGAATTTGGTTCAATTAGTTACTTTGAAACTATGTGAACAGTTTTTTTTCCCAGCCTTCAGAGTCACTTGGACGGAAGCGTACAACAGTGTAGCCCGGCAAGCTCAGTCGGTAGAGCATGAGACTCGTGTTAGTTCAGGTGTGGGTTGCGAGCCTGCATAGCGGAACAACGGAATTGTGTCGGATATTTCATTAAAAGAGTCGGTCCAATGGTGTTTTTAATTTTTTTTTGTGACTTTAGAGTCTCGGGATCCCCCAGATCTGCCCGAAATTGGGTCTGGAAGATGTTGGTTATCCATCGTTTGCAATAGAGTAGAATACTGTTTTTATCGTTACCCCTCCCAAAGGTTTTTTTTGTATAGTCATAGATACTTTGTTACTTTGTTTCTGCTAAGACTGAGTTTGTAATACCGATCGAATTGATTGCTAATCTGTGGTACGTCGAGGTGCTTCACCATACTAATATGTATATACTAGGTCTATTGGCGACCAGCCTATGCCTTTTTCAACTTCCTTTTGGTCGTGAGTGTTCGTCCAAAAAGCACTTGTTCTGTAATGGATAGTCTGGACTAATGTCAGAACGTAGTATATTACAGTCGCAGTTTCCTTAGTTGTTGTTCCTTATATTAATCTGTACCACTTGTAATAGATTCTCATCCCTTCATCCTCAATAGTCATATTTCGAGTAGTTTCCTTAACCCATAGTTTCCTTATATATTTCTTAAAATCTAACTAAATCTGCAATAGCCGGACAAACGCATAGGAGAAAGAAAATTGCACTAATTACCCTGATTTATTTATTCATTAATATAACATAATATTGGTTAATTTGAATTAATTAATACTTTTCTTTAATCATCATCCGTATAACCACTAAAATTTAATCAGAATTTAATCTTGCAACGCACTAAAATTGACGCGCGTTATACTTCCATTCGATTGTTCTCGCCTTACTACTTGAGTTTAAACTCTTCTTTTTTTTCAAAACACAAACCGTAATGAAACAACGAAACTCTCAAAACCTCATAACAGCTACGTGTATTCTGTTTCCAATCGTCAACATACAACGAATTACTATTCTTGCTTTGCTAAACATTTGATTTGTCTTTGTATGAGTGTTTTGCTTTAAACAATCCTTCCGTTATTGAACTGAACTTCACTGTACTGATATTGCAGAATGTAGTTAATAAATGTCTAAACATCATATCATTGATCGAATCTGTATTTGATTCATTTTGAATTCAATTATACGTGTTATGGATGTGTCGGAAATATCTTGTGTCCAAACCTTACTTTCGTACAATATTATCAAATAGCAAACGGTTTTGTGAACTATAATAAGTTCCCAATAATTTGAAAATCTGATGTAAATTAATTATCTCCCATCTAAAACACTATATTCGAGTTATTGCGAGACTAAAAATTTGACTATATAATGAGCACTGTAAATTGTTTTCTCTCTTAGTTCTATTACATTTGTTTTTTGGTGTTTGGACGGCTGTGAGTCGTGCATGAGATTTTCGGACGTTTGGATTTTGTTGGAGGAGTGTTTTTCTTTTACTACGTCGGCAGTTCTCAACAATGGAATAAAATTCACCATGAAGATGACGATCGTGAGTGATTGTGATACATATTACTTTTGATGGACGTCTGGTCCTGCATTTCGCGAAATTGTGCCAATTTGGATAAAAATACCACGTCAAACTTTTGGGCATGGCTGACATTTTGGATAAGCGCGAAAAAGGATTAGTAAAGGTACCAAAAATTTTATAAAACTGTGAGAATTTATTAGGGACCTGCATAATTCGCTTAACGAATTAGCTTTCTGTTCTAAATACCTATTCCGTGTTCCGATAAATTGTGTCATCATTGTTATTAAATTATTGATCTTTAATCAAGTGAATATTTCAAACATATTAAATATAAATATCAAAAAAAATCATTATCGGTAACTATAAATTATACAAATGTACGGGACTGGCATGATCAATTTAAAATATTTATTACCGTGTTTAGTTAAATTGTGTCGTCATTGTTATTAAATTATTGAACTTTAGTCTAGCGAATATTTCTAATATATTAAATATAAATATCAAAAAAAATCATTATCTGTAACTATAAATTATACGAATGTACGGGACTGGCATGATCAATTTAAAATAATTATTACCGTGTTAGTTAAATTGTGTCGTCATTGTTCTTAAATTATTGAACTTTAGTCTAGCGAATATTTCTAATATATTAAATATAAATATCAAAAAAAAAATCATTATCTGTAACTATAAATTATACGAATGTACGGGACTGGCATGATCAATTTAAAATAATTATTACCGTGTTAGTTAAATTGTGTCGTCATCGTTCTTAACTTATTGAACTTTAGGCTAGTGAATATTTCTAATTTATCAAATTTAAATACTAAATAAAAAAAAAATCATTATCTGTAAATATAAAATATAAGAATGTACGAGACTGGCGTGATGAGTTGTAAATCATTATTACCGTGTTTATATAACTTTTGTCGTTCTTGTTATTAAATGATTAAACTGTAATTTAAAGAATAGTTCAAATATATCTTAAATAAAAATAGTTTATTCAACGAATTGGATTATAAAATTATTCACCGATTTTGATTGCAATTGGGTTCCATGAATTTGAATACAAATTTAGTCAACGCATTTGACTACAAATTTATTCAACGGTGTGGACTTTAAAATCATTCAACGCTTTTGGATGACAAACTGATTCCCGATTTTGAATACAAATTTAGTCAACGCTTTTGACTACAAATTTATTCAACTATTTGGATTACTAATTTTATCAACGCAATTGATTACAAATCGTTTCAACGTTATTGTTTATAAATTGAGTCAACGCTTTTGGCTACAAATTTATTCAACTATTTGGATTACTAATTTTATCAACGCATTTGATTACAAATTGGTTCAACGTCATTGTTTATAAATTGAGTCAACGCTTTTGACTACAAATTTATTCAACTATTTGGATTAGTAATCTTATCACCGCAATTGATTACAAATTGGTTCAACGTTATTGTTTATAAATTTAGTCAACGCTTTACACTACAAATTTATTCAACTATTTGGATTACTAATTTTATCAACGCAATTGATTACAAATTGTTTCAACGTTATTGTTTATAAATTGAGTCAACGCTTTTGGCTACAAATTTATTCAACTATTTGGATTACTAATTTTATCAACGCATTTGATTACAAATTGGTTCAACGTCATTGTTTATAAATTGAGTCAACGCTTTTGACTACAAATTTATTCAACTATTTGGATTACTAATTTTATCAACGCATGTGATTACAAATTGGTTCAACGTCATTGTTTATAAATTGAGTCAACGCTTTTGAAGGACAAACTGACTAACGATTTTAAATACAAGTTTATGCAACGCTGCTGATCGCCAATTGATTCATCGTTTCTCCATAACGTTCGCGACATACAAAGCATTTTTGCGAGATTTCAAACCTGAACAACGTGCTGATGGAGGGCTGATGGAAGCAGAATAGGAGGACGGGGTTTAATCATGGGGTGAGTAAATTTATTTTATTACTTCGGTCATAATGATAAAGGGGTGTGAATGTGTGTGTGTGTGTGTGTGGGCGTATGTGAGTGAACGTGGGGGTTGGACGTGTTGATCGTGGGTCTTTCGCAACAGGGGTCGCCAGAGCCTTCGTTTTTCCACTTGTATTTCTTTCCATTTCTGCAAATTTTCGTGAATAGCGTACATGTCTGTATTTGTGCTGAAGTAGCAGGGTTACTTTATCGTTCCCATGGGCTGAAGCTAGTTTGGGGCTTGAAAATCAATCTCGCTAGGTACGCTTCCTGCTATGTCCTTCTCATTGGTTCGCCAATGAGAAAGCGCTTCATTACATATGTCAGTTAACTATCAATTAACGTATAAAATGAACGATTAGAACTGGTATAATTCGTTCTATGTTATCATATGCATCTGCATTGCCAATATTTTCGTTTAGTTTTCTTAACTTAATCCATACTATCCTTTTAAAATTTTTGAGTTATTGTGTTTTTGCCAGGTTATGAGAATTTTGCTTAACCTGATGTCCATTGCAAATGCATAAGTTTCTGTATATTTAAAGTTAATTTTAAACTTTTTATATATATTTATTAAACAACTAGATTTAATCAAACATAGAAAATCTACCGAAAACTATTTGCAACTGCAATTAAAAGTTATGAGTTTTACAATGGAATTCACTCCGATGAATTCACTCCGATGAATATTTTGAAATTATATGGTATTTTCCAGTAATCTTAATAATGCCGTAATTATGTAAACATGTGAGCAACTTGCAGTACTATTATTAAGTGTGTTTTCTTCTATATCGGAGAGATCGGAGCGATAAAATAAAATCTGTATCAGATATATCGTAAAAAATTATCCTCCGATAATTTACTGAGTTTTTTCCACAAAAAATATAAAACATAATTTATTAAATAAATCTAAATTTTATTAAATAATTTATTTAATTTTGTTTTTAATCGAAACTTTACCTATAATTTTTTAAATTTATAAACAAAAAAAAATATCTGGAAATATTTGTAAAAGTTGTCAGAGAGAAAATATATGATCTGAGATATATCCGAGAGTGAAAAAAAACACGGAACAGATATCAGATATATCCGAGAATGCAAAAAACACAGATAATTTTTTTGACTTTTTGACGTTTAAAATATCTCTCCGATCTCTCCGATATAGAAAAAAAACACACTCATTATTACGGGTTGTTATTACTTCTGATGCAATTTTTACGTTCATGCGTGATCTTTAAAGTCACACCCTCAACCCTCTAATTATATATGTTTGCTTTCACGCAAGAGATGAAACCGTTTACGAAATTTTAAGTTATTTTGTTGTATAACGTGAGCAAAAACTTAAAAAAAATTGTAATAGTGACCAAAATTCATACCAACATTTTCGTCTTTTCTTCACTATATTTTTAATTGTGTTAAGTCATGCATTGTATCGAAAAAGAAAAAAATGGTACACACCCCAAACTTGATTTTATGGTCTTGGACCATCCTCTATCTATATGGCGAAAAATATTAACGACTCTGATGCATAGGTCTTCACCAAAGTCTTATCCCATTTGGTATTCACCAAAGCTTTGTAAACAAAATAAGCCTGTTCTGCATGTTAGGGCGGCTTGGAGCAAGCGGCTGTCTTGGATCAAGTGGCTTGGTAGATAAACGTATAAAAATGTTTTCTGGTCACCCTAAGATTAGAACGAATAAATTCACGAGGATTGAGAGAGGATTTGCTACCTACGTGTACGTGGTACATATAACAATATTTCTCTTATTGCCGTGCATGCACCTACTGAAGCTAAGACCGTCGACTATAAGGATAAAGGCTACATAGCACTGGAAGAGGTTATGAAACAAACACCCACACGCGACTTCATTATGGTTCTTGGTGACTTTAATGGACAGGTTGGAAGAGATATCTCTTATGGAAATGTGGTGGGTCCCAACAGCCTGCATTTGAATTCGAATGATAATGGTGAGAGAATGACTGAGTTTGGATTATCAAATAATTTGAGAATTGCCAGTACGTTCTTTCCGCATCGATCGATTCATAAGCAGACTTGGGTCTCACCGAATGGAAACACTCGAAATCAAATTGATCACGTTCTAGTTACAGCACGTTTCTTTTCGAGCGTTCGGGATGTGCGATCCTTTAGAGGTGCATACATTGGAAGTGATCACTTCCTTGTATGTGTAACGATAAGGTTCCACTTCCCAAATCCAGGCATTCCCAAATTCAATCAACGGAAACGTTTTAACATCTCATCATTAAAGAATGCTGAAACAGAAGAGAGATATCAAATCCATATTGCCGAAACATTGGATAAATCAGCAACCATTAATGGAGACGTCGATAAGTCATGGTATTTGCTCAAAGATGCTGTTTTAAGCGCTGCTGAGGGAATACTTGGACGACCACAGAACCACTCCCAGAAGCCATGGATGGATCAAGCATGCCTTGACGCTATTCAATACAAAAGAGATTGCTATCTGAAGTGTCTACAAGGACGCAACACCAGGTCCACGAAGAAGAACAATAAACTGGCAAGACAAGCCGTTACAAAGCTATGTAGACGAACGAAGCGAGAATGGTGGAAGAGACAGTGTGAGGAGATTGAAAGCTTCAATAAGGAACATCAATCGCGTAACTTCTTTCAACAGGTTAAAACCTTAAAGAAGGGCCCTTAAACTAGATCGACTGCTATTCAAAACGAAGATGGGAAGCTACAAGTAGACTTTAAAAATATTGTAGATACTTTGGCCGCTTATTTTGAGAATATTCTCAACTTAAGTGAACAGCAACAAGTCGGGCGACGAGCAAAGCTTATTCGTGCATCAAAGGTACAAATAGACGAACCAATCAAAAAGGAATTCTATGCGGCGCTGTCAAAATTAAAATGCAATAAAGCACCTGGTATCGACGATATAACATCCGAAATGATTGTACATAGTGGCGAAACTCTACCCTTAAGATTGTTTGAACTTGTTCAAATGATCTGGAGGACTGAAACCATGTCACAGGACTGGAACACAGCTATGCTGATACCAATCCATAAAAAAGGTAATCGCCTACAATGTGCATACTACAGAGGAATCGCTCTCCTCTGCACAGCATATAAGATCTTTTCCTACATTTTGCTATCCAAAATCAATCCTTTTGCTGAACAACTGTTGGGAGAATATCACTGTGACTTTCAGCGGGGCCGAGGTACTACCGATGCACTTTTCTCGATAAGGATGATTTTGGAAAAGTGTCGAGAGTTCAACATAGCTGTGCACCAACTTTTCATTGATTTCAGGCAGGCCTACGACTCTCTCGAATGAGAGACTCTATGGTCTCTGTTGTCAATTGGAATTCCTGGTAAACTGGTATCACTTTGCAAAATGACAGTACAGAACTCTCAATGCTGTGTACTAGTAGAAAGTGAAATATCAAAGTTTTTTAAAGTCGACTCCGGCTTAAGACAATGTGATGCTATCTCTCATATACTTTTTAATTTAGCCTTGGAATATGTGTGCCGCCAAAAGAAACTTCCGACTAATAACAATATCTTGTCAATAAACTCAGTACAGATGATTGCTTACGCTGACGATCTTGTCATCCTCGGCCGAAGTGAAGCTGTTATGAGTGAGACTTTCAAGTTGCTTGAGAGTTTTGCTAGGAAAATTGGTCTGCAAATTAACTACAATAAAACCAAACCAATATAAATGTTTCAAGAGAGACTGAGAAAAAATATTTGATGTGCGGCGATGAACGAATTGAGGGAGTTGAATCCTTTAAATATTTGGGATCAATGCTTGACTCAAACAACAGCATACTTACAGATATTAAAGCTCAAATCGCTGCAGGTAATCGAACTTTCTACTCTATTAATTCACACATATCCAAATTTTTGGAAGACAACCATTTGATATCTGACAGCCAATACGGTTTTAGAAACAAAAGATCAACAACCGATCTATTGAACTATGTGGCACATATTTGGAATAGCATACTTGAGAAAGGTGGTGAAACGTACGTAATCGCATTAGACATCTCAAAAGCATTTGATCGAATTTGGCATGCCAACTTGATCAAAAAGCTCGTTGCGTACGGTTTTCATCCCGCAGTCGTGAAGTTGATTCAAAATTTTCTGTCTAACGGATACATCTCGGTATCTATAGATGGCTTTTCTTCTGAGTCCAAATTAATTAACGCTGGTGTACCCCAAGGCTCAGTTTTATCTCCCACTTTATTTTTAATTTATATCAACGAACTGTTGCAAATCACCAGTAACCCAATAAATAGTTTTGCAGATGATAGTACACTGCACAAGTCATTCGTCCCCCTATCTTCAAAGGGTAAAATGCATGAACGAATAAATTCCGCCCGGAGAGACGCTGCCATAAATGTAAACGAGGACCTAAAAAAAGTCTCCGATTGGGGTGACAAAAATTTGGTCAATTTTAATTCCACCAAAACACAGCTATTGATTGTTTCCAAATCAAAGACCGAGTTTCCCAACGATATTTCAATTAATATGTGTGACGACCAAATACGCGAATGTGAAAGCATTCGTTTATTGGGAGTCACAATATCCAATGAATTACTCTGGAACGATCATATAATGGCCATGGCAAAGAGCGCGTCAAGAAAACTCGGCCTCCTCAATAGATGTAAAAAATATTTTACTCCGCATCAATTACTCCACATTTATAAGTCCTATATTCGTCCCTGTATGGAGTATTGTTGTCAAGTTTGGGGCGCTGCATCTGTTACTATCCTGGCTCTTTTGGACTCTGTTCAAAAGCGAGCTATACGAATTATTGGTGATCGAGATTTAACATTAGGTCTTGATTCCCTGCAACATCGTCGCACTGTTGCTGATCTCGTTGTTTTTTATAAATATCGTCACCAGCAGTGCTCGGATGAAATCAGGTCCATAATGCCTCAGACATATGTTTTTCCCCGTTTTACTCATCAATCGGTGTGTGCGGGCGGTCGAACTGTCGAGATTACTCACTGTCGTAGTAATAGAATGCAAAGAGATTTCTTTGTGCGTACATCGTACACATGGAATGCTTTGCCCGAATCAATAGTCTCGAGTGCTTTCAATCCACAAAGATTTAAAAAAAGCGTCCACCTATACCTCAAGACGCATGTTGTTGTGGGACCTACGTCTTAAAAGGTATCTATGTGTTGTTGTAACAAATTTTGTAATTGCTACTACACAACACTTCTTATTAAAAAAAAAAAAAAAAAAAATTAAACCTCTCCTTGGATCACCGTATGTATCAACTAACACCAAGCTCATGTTATACAAGACATTGATTAGACCGGTTGTGATGTATGCGTCACAAACGTGGACCCTTGAACAAAATGACGAATCGCATTTTTCTGTATTTTTGGTCCCACTTGAGACAGGCGATGGAGAGTACAAAACCCGGTATAACTTTGAGATTAGGGACCTTCTTGAGGCTGTAGATATAATAGGTTGTATCCGTTCAAATAGGATTTCTTGGTTTGGGCATGTTTTACGAGCCGATTCGCAGTCTGAAATGATTAAAACAAGTACGTTAGTACCCCAAGGAGTGGGCGACCGCGAGGTAGACCACGACTGCAATGGAAGACGGACGTAATAACGGCCTTAAGAAAGTCGGCCGCCATTGTAATTATGTTGCTGTTGCGAATGACCGTGGTGAATATTCGAAGCTGATTAGCTGGCCAACGCTCATACATAAGGCATGAACGCCGGAAAAAAAATTAGTAAGCCGACATCAAAAAAGGGCAAACAAAAATATTAAATAGATATAATAATTTGATTGAATCACTAAAATTAATTATTTAAAGTGTCCATTTGTTTTTTGTATGATGCACAATGCACATCATGTGCATGACATATACTATGGAAAATTTCGTGTACGGGGATTTAGTAACATGCACAATTAAGTCACATTATAAGCATTTTTTTTTCAAAATTATTTTTTTGCTAATTTATTTATTGATAATTAATTTATTTTATTTCATTAAATTAATTTATTTATTTATTTAATATATTTGTTTTTAAGAGTACTTTTAATAAATTAATTTTAGATTAATTTAAAACAATGGATGAGCAATGGTGGAAGATGCACCAAAAAATACAAATATAATTCATCCAAGAATTCACACACTCTTGGAAAATTTTTCAATTTTTCATTCGTTTACTCATTTAATTGAAACGAATGCAAAAGCAATAAAATTTTTGGAAGAATTGGAACTTCTTCCATCGCAACAAACAGCACCGCCTCAGTGCTGTGCTTATGATATGAAAGTCGAACAAAAAGCTGAAAGTAAATTAGGTTGGCAATGGCGCTGTTCTACCGTTAGACATAGAAATTCAAAATCATGTCGAAAAACTATAAACCCTAGTGTCGGCACATTTTTTGATGGCACCAATTGTAGACTGGAAATTCGCGAAGTTTTAGCTATAGTTATTATGTTTGTTTTGAAGAAAACATATACCGAAACTCATGTTAATCTTGAATTCTGGCGAAAAGACACACGTGAACACTTCATTCTAAGCAAAACAACGGTCAATGACTATTTCAGTTACTGTCGAGAAATCGCTCAAATAATTAATTCACACGATTTAAACATCTTTGGTGGTCTAGGAAAAACTATTCAAATCGACGAAACGTTTTTGACCAAGAGAAAATATCACAAAGGTCGGGTAACAAACCAAATATCAATGACAATACTGGGGATTTATTGTAAGGAAGATAAATCATGCTTGTTTTTCCAAGTTGAAAATAAAAGTAAGGAGAAAATTTGGCCCTACCTCTCGCGTTTTATACATAGAGATACAAGTATTTTATGTACTGATAGTGCAAAACAGTATCATGGGGTGAATAAAATATTTTCAGAAACAACTGAACATTTAAAAACAAATCACAGTACGGGAGAGTATGTGTCAAAAGATGATTAGAGAAACACTATAAACGATCTCGAGAACCAAAACCGTTTACTCAAAAAATCTATCATATGTCGGAAAACACCAAAATTGGTTCACGAATACATGTCTTTGCATCTTTATCGGCGAGAACATTTAGAAAAACAATATAAAAATCACATCGGATCGCAAATCATGCAATTTTTGGAAGATATACGAAAAGTTTATCCAGCATTCATTAACGGCAAGTGCGAAAAACCACTTGAATTACTTAGTTTAGACCAGCCAACAGTGGAATCAGAAAACTTAGAAGAGCATATTCCATCAAAGAAACGACAACGTTTCGAAACGATAGACGATGAAATCGAAAACGCTTCCGAAAATTCAGAAGATGAAGTCTTAGAAGAAGACACAATTTAAAAATACTAGAGCAGCAGGGTGCATATGTTATGAAATGGTTAATGGTGTATACACATACATATATACATATGGATTCACGAATGTCTCCATTCAAATAGGTAATTGTTTTTGTTATATCATCCGAATAGTATTTCTCACGATATACATTATATTTTTTCCATTCATCCACTTAAATAAGTCGATGATTTTATCAATACAAATTGTTTTAAGGCCCCCCATTGAATCTTTTGCAATAACTGTAACTAAAGAAATGTCGTTTACAACTCCTGTATTAGGAATGGAGTTTGGATTTCTTTTGTTACAATATTAGTACGTAAAACGCTAGAATGAGTATTCTAGTGCCAAACTGGAAGTGTAAAATTTAATGTGTTAAATAAAAATGGTTTGCACACATATCAAAAAAATTGGTAAAGGTTGATTACTCTTTAGAATAGGCTAGAAATTAAATGTTTTTACATAAATTTTTTAGAAACAAAATAGCTTAAGGGGCGAAGGCCCAAACATGATGAGTTTAATTTTTCCGATAGTATTCTTAAAAGTACCTATGTAATTTATTCCTGATAGGAGATGTAATGAGAATTTTCAATCAATATTCATATTTTATTGAAAGAAGCTTAATATTAAATCCCAAAACAATTTTTTGTTAGCTACATTTCATTTGATTATCAGTTATTTTAAGTTCATTTAATTAAATTGATTAACTAATACGAACAAACCAATGAATGTTGATAAAATTTGTTTCAAAAATAATTGTGTAATACAAAATATTTTCTTTCGCAGTTAAAAGATACGCCATTGGCTTGTTTTGACAGAATTTGTTCGAAATTAGAACAATCAATTCTATCTATATTTGGCGTTTTCGTTAATTCACTCGGAATAGAATAGAAAAAATACGTTGTTCTAGTTTTGAACAATTTCTGTCAAAGTTTTTAAAATTAGTAACGCCACTAGTGTATTACCTATTTGTGTATAGTATCTTTAACGAAAAAAACATGTATTTTGTTTTTTAACCGCTTGCTAATTTTTAATGTTAGATTTTAACAATATTATCATTAGTAAAGTACTTAATATTTAAAAAATCAAAATACTTTATTTTAACCTAATAACACATATTATATGAGTATTTAATTAAGAAAAGGGCTTTAAATTTAAATGAAGTATTTAAAAATCATATAACACAAATAAGCATTTTTTTTTGTGCATTTTTAGTACATAAAATATATATTTGTAAAATTTGAATATTTGAATTCCAGTATTTAGTACTTGACCCAATTTTAAATGTCAGCTGTTGTTTTTATATTTTCATGTGACAACAGTTATTAGTTAATGACTACAATTATTTGGTTTGCTTGGAAGGGTAAATATATTAGTTTTCATATATTTTTTAAATTACTTAAACTATCGGTTATATTAAAATAACAAATAACTAATTATTTTTTATATATTTATTAAAATTAGATCAACAAACGTCAAGTAACAAACCTCAATATAATGAAGATGATTTTAAACGTTCAAAATATATGAATATTTTTGTTTTAAAACATATAAACTATTTTACATAACTACCAGGTATGTGATAGACTTATATATTGGTTAAATTGTTGAAAACTTTAATGGAATTACTATTAAAATTAGAAATTTTCTGAACAATGAAAAACGAATGTCAAAGTTTTTTTGTATGAAATTTTTTTTTTCAAATGCCTATATCTCGTGAACCAAGAAGCTCACAAATTTTTGGTAGAACAATTTTTGCTTGTTTTATCGATCTAAAAAAAAAAAAAAAAAATTAAGCCGTGCCACACTTATCATAGTCGTGCCGTTATACCGCATTCACAGCGACATAGCAAATTAGTAGATGTAATTTAAATCTGTGCTGTAAACACTTTTTATTTTAAAATCTTGCAACTAATTTGATATCTAGGCTTACTACCATTACAAACGATTCAAATACTTACGATTCAAATTACAATCTACGTTTTAAACTCATATTAAATATGCCAAGATGCAAATTATAATATACTATCTACTAATTTGCTATGTCGCTGTGAATGCGGTATTACTTTATATAACTAAATTTAAACAACACAAAAATGGTTAAGCCAAACCGTTTTTTTTTATTTTAAGTAGATTTCATATAAAAATCTACCTATTGCAATGTGAAAATTTCGTCAAAATTTTGGTGCCAAACGGCTATATCTGATAAGCGGAGACGGAAAATCAAAATGAAAAAAAAAAGTTTATATATATAAATAACGATATGAGGTACAACGGAATTATCCGGCACTCTCACGGTCGCATTGAATACTTGAATAAACATTGAATATTTGAACTACTTTTTATTAGTTTTTTTTTAGATAAGAGCCTCAGCGCATAGAATTCCTAAAAAATCGTCTGCTTTAAAAATGTTCTAAGCTTTGTTGTCCTCGATATAGATGAAAATGACTAAGCTCGCATTTGAAAACCTTTGAACACGTAGATACAACATAAATCTTTCTAAAATTTAAATAGAAATTGTTCAAAATCAGAGGTTGAGATCCTGGGCTGTTAAAACGAAAACAAACGCAAACGGCCATGCCTTCATCATTTTTGAGTTATAATAATAATAATAATAATATTTATTTTTTGACAGAATTAGGTATTTTTTACATTATTGTACATGTATACGTGTTCTGAGATGAGCGCATTAAGCGGTTGGCTTTACTACAGAAAATATTGATTCAAAGCATTAATGTGTTTACCATCGCTTGGTGAGAGTTATATGTTTTTATATAATGAAATTTGTTTATCAGCTTAAATTAGATAAAAAGTAAGACTAAGAACTAATTTTAAAATCTAAACTTAATTCTAAAATCTTAAACCTAAACTAAACAACGGTATTAATTAGATTTATTTAAATAGATATAGTTAGGTTTTGGATCAATTTATTGTTTATGTTGGCTAGTTTTGATAAGTATAATTTGCTTGATATAGTTCATGTTGGTGTCTTGGTGAACGTTAGTTGTGTGATATCTAATAGGTTTATTTAAAATTATTTTTAAAAATTTGTTTTGCAGTATTTGAAGCTTTTGAAGGTGGGTGTTGGCTGTTTTCGACCAAATTGGGGTCCCATATAGTATTACAGCTAGAACCATTGCTTTGTATATCATTATTTTACTTTTGAGATTCAACTTGCTTTTTCTGCTTATAAGAGGGTACAGCATTTTTAGCAGATTGTTGCATTTGCGGATGATCTCGTTTATATGTGTTTTAAAGATTAGCTTTGAATCTAGGTGGACACCCAAGTAGCGCACACTTGTAGCCCAATTAAGGTCTACATTATCAATACGAATGTTATGGTTAGGGAGTTTACGAGTCACACGACATCTTGTAAAGTATTTCGATTCACATTTGGAAACATTTAGAATTAGTTTCCAATTGTCAAAATATGATGATAGTATATTTAAGTATTCTTCTAGAGATTCCACTATGACCTGTCCAAGCTCGTGTGATTTATAAATAGCCATGTCGTCGGGAAAGAAGGCAATATGGGCAAGATTTGACTTAGAAATGTCATTGATGTAAATATTAAAGAAAATTGGACTTAGCACAGCCCTTTGTGGTACTCCAGCTACAGCGTGTTTGGATAGAGACTAAGACCTTAGTAATTGTACATAAAATTGCCTATTTTTAAGAAACGATTGTAAAATTTTATTAATATATGTAGGAAAGTTGTAATACTTCATTTTGAAAATAAGGGCTTCAGGCCAGACCGTGTCGAAAACGTTTTGAAGATCCAGCATTACCATACCCGTGGAAAGCTGAGTTTTTCGATTGTGTTTTATTTCATCTACGATTCTATGTATTTGATGGGTAGTCGAGTGTTGTTGTCTAAATCCAAATTGCTCAGGTATAATAATTTTAGAATCATTTAAGTGGTCGATCAAGCGATCTTTTAAGAGACGTTCAAAAACTTTGCTTATAGAACTTAAAAGACTTATTGGTCTATAACTGCTGGGCAGAGATGGATCTTTTGTTTTTTTGGCGATTGGAACCACTTTTGCTTTTTTCCAACTATCGGGGAAGTAAGCGATTAAGAGACAGCTATTGAATATGTTTTTAATAAATGTAATAGTAGATATTGGTAGGTATTTTAGGAGAATGTTTGGGATACCATCATCACCAGGGGCTTTAAAAGGGCAAAGATGTTTGAGAATTTGTTCGACTTCATTAGTTGTTACCCGTATGATCTCGGAATGGATTATTTGGGTAGTCAGTACTGTAACGTCGGATATTCTCATAAATCATATTAAAACCAATTTCTATTCTTTTTTCCATTCAATCAAAATATATTTCCATCATTCCATTTCATTTTTACAATCATAACAATTTAAAAATTTTTCAGATCATACCGAACAGCCTTAAATTCAAATTTAACAACAAATAAATAAAAGAACTCAATGTCTATTTTGGTTTAACGAACAGATTTTGTGCTCAAGTTGCTTTATTTTGTTTTGCTTAATATGAAGTGTCAAATAGAAAAACACATTTTTTCTGCAATAATTTTTCCATTCCGTTTTTTCAATTAAAACGAATAAGTCATTCCATTTTTCAATCTAAAAGATAAAACAAGTTAATTCAATGTTTAATAAAAATTAAAAGAACCAACTTTCCTTTTAAAAAAAAAATAATATTTTGGTTATATGTGAAAGAAAAACCATTGGCAAAAACCATCATTATGGTGCACAATATTGACAATTAACAAAAAATAGAATCAGTTTTTTTAGTAAAACAAAAATAACATTTTGGTTATGTGGAAAGTGGATATGAATTTTGATTCTGTCAATTTACCATGTTTTTTTTTGGTTCAAATAATTCTGGCATAGTCCAGTGATAAAATAAAAAAAATTATAATTACAATATTAGTTAAAACTAACTATAAGAACAGTTCCTGTTAATGTACAATGTGCATATATATATATATATATATATATATATATATATATATATATATATATATATATATATATATATATATATATATATATATATATATATATATATATATATATATATATATATAAGTTAATTAACCTTCATATTACATTCCTATAAATGTTTTGTCTTCTAATATCCTATTACAAATTGCATTCCGTAAAAATTTTCTCACAGAAACAAACTCATTAATTGACAAGTTTAGTTTCTGTGAAATAGAATATAATATTTCAATAAAATTATTATAAATATTGTCTATTATGCAAAAACATTGTAAAACATTTTTAGCATTAAGTTTAGAAATTTCAAATTGTAATTCACTATCTTTTTGAGTTTAATAAAGTAAAGAGGTCTTCCTCTAAAAAAATTATTTTTTTTAAAATAAATAAGGAATAATTCCTTAACTGGCGCCGAAACTTAAAATCAGTGGTGTGTTGTGCAAATTGAAATAAAGTTTATTGAAAGTTTTTTAGAACAGTTCAAAAAGTTTAAATTAAAATAAAGTTTTTTGAAAGTTTATTACACAAAATCCCAAAGTGAATCGCAAAATTAATTTGCTTGGGTGTGTTACAAAAACTTTAATGTTTACTGAAAGTTATTAAACAGTTAAAACAAAAATATTTTATATTTGCAAAAATCCCAAAGTGAATCGCAAAATTAATTTGCTTGGGTACAAAAACTTTAATGAAAATACTTCATTAAAGAAACAAAAATATTGTGCAATTGTTTATGGGAAAACAAGGCCCCGAAGTAACCGAAATAATCAACGGAAAAACGGAACTCCAAAGGAACAAATTTGAAGTAGCCGCCCATACGTTGTGCCACAACAACGCAACCACCAGGAACAGACCAAGAAGATAGTCAAGAAACAAAAACATAGGAATGAATATGTTTTATTTCATCATTTTACTGTAAGTGAAATCTATAAATTTTTATTAGTTAAGAAATTTTTTTTTGAAAATATTAAAATAAAGAAGAGATATAAATATTCTAATAAATCATAATATAAATTAAATAAAGTGAAACAAAATAAATAAATGAAATTTGAAAATATTAAATAAATAATTAAATCTAAATAATAATTAAATAAATACCTAAATAAAAATAAATAATAATTTTGTTCATTAAAATTCAAATAATGCCTGAATAGAAAAATTAAATATAGATTTTATTTGAGAAATTTAATTAAACCTTTTATAATTATCTACATTCATTTAATTTTAAGAATAAATCTACGATCATTTCTTTCTAATAAAATAAATAAATAAATAGTTCAAAAATTTGAATGAAAAATTTGAGAAATTTAATTAAACCTCATATTATTATCTACAGTTATTTAATCTTAAGAATAAATCTACAATCATTTCTTTCTAATAAAATAAATAAATGAATAGTTCAAAAATTTAAATAGAAAGAACTATTTCAATATATTATTAAAATCCGTTGAAAGTTTTTTGTTCAGTAAATTTTTGAATGTGATAACCAATCTAAAATATATTTTTCTCTCTCAATTTAAATAAAATAAGTAATTAAAATAATATTTTGACAATTTTATTCAAAAAGAAATTAAGCGACATCTTAACAAACTGGTGATTTTTCTGTGCTTCTAAAAATTATTTTTGTGTTTTGGTTTTAATAACCACAGATTCTAGAAATTGATTGTCTGTCTAGAATAGAATTAGCTTTTATCGTAACATTTTAGCGAAACCATTGTATAAAATGCCTTCAGATCCCAATTCGATAATTAGACCACCCATATTAAATTCTTCAATTACTAATACTGGTACAAATACCCAAATCAGTCTAGAGAGTTTGAATGCCCAAATATCACAAATTGTCAGAGATATCCTTAGACAAGACGGACAACGTCTCCTAGCAGACAGTAGTACAAACTCAGATATAAATAGTGACATTGACCAACCAATAAATATTGACAACGATAAAGCGCTTAATGATCTAGATAAAATACCAGACATCGTTAAAAGCTTACGAGACTTTTCAGGCCAACCTGGTGAATTTAGTTCATGGAAAAAAAGTGTCGATAGAATACTTAAAATTTACGATCACCTGAAAGGTAGCCCGAAATACTACGGTATTTTAAGTGTGGTACGCAATAAAATTGTAGGGAGTGCAGATATTGCACTCGAGTCTTATAATACTCCATTAAATTGGAAAAAAATTTCAAAGTGTCTCACCCTACATTATGCGGATAAAAGAGACCTAGGTACATTAGAGTACCAGTTGACAACGCTAGTCCAGGGTAAACTTACTATACCAGAATTTTATCAAATTGTCTACCAACACCTTTCTTTAATTCTAAATAAACTGTCGTGTATGGAAATGGGCGATGAATCACTAAATAACATGACAAAAGCCTACCGTGATAAAGCATTAGACACATTTGTAAGAGGTTTGACAGGTGATTTACCTCGTCTTCTTAGTATTAGAGAACCAGTTGATTTACCTCAAGCATTACATCTTTGTCTGAAGTTGCAAAATATTGACTTCAGGACACAGTACGCGTATCAACACATACAAAAACCACAACCGCTACCATTCCTACCACCTAGACAAAATACATTACAAGAATTTAGACAACCTTTTTACCCTCAGTTGTTTCACAACCCTCGGGTACCACAAAACCCAACTTTCTTCAGACCAGTTCTACCAAATAGGCCTATGCAAAATGCTTACTATCCTAATCATATGTTGCCAAATATTCGAACTCAATGGACAAACCAATATAGACCACAATGGCAAAGACCAGAGCCTATGGACGTAGATCGAAGTATGCAATCTAGACAGATTAACTACATGAATCGGCCTGCACAACCGAATAATATTGCTACCCAAAAGAGACATTTTTTAAGCTCAACTCAGCAGTCACACCCTCCAAACAAGTTTCAAAGAGTTCATCACACAGAACAAAGTGCAAATGGTATACCACCAATAGAAACTGAAAATATCGAAACTAGCGTGGATGATTTTAATTCTGACGACGCAAACGAGCAAACATACGACGAATACATCGAATCTTACGATAATCCTACATTTGACCAATCCGAACAATTAGAAGACATATATTTTTTAGACTAAGCCACTCTTCGCTCCCTTACTACGAACTTAAAATTAGGAACGGAGAGTACTTAAAATTCTTAATAGACACGGGATCAAACAAAAACTATATTCAATCGAAACATGTTCGAACTCCAATTCCCAATGACAAACCATTCTGTGGCAATTCCATAGCAGGAAGTGTTAATATAACACACCATTCCAACATAAATATTTTCGGAGAAAATACAGAAAAATTGAAATTTTATATTTTACCCTGTCTTAAATCTTTTAACGGAATAATTGGCAATGACACCCTTAGAAAACTGCAAGCAGTTATTCACACGGACAAAGGACATATGATAATTTATCCAGATACAATCATTCCCCTAAAACAACACCAAACGGACGACGTAAATAACATTGATCTCAGAATATCACATCTTAACACGGTGCAAAAACAGAAATTATATTCAATCGTAAAAAGTTGTCCCAAATTGTTCGCTGACCCCGACAAAAAACTGACCTACACCACAAAAATTAAAGGAGAAATTCGTACGACTTCCGATACTCCAGTTTATTCTAAAGCTTACCCATACCCAATGGCCTTAAGAGAGGAAGTAGAAAAACAAGTTAACGAACTGCTTAAAGATGGAATCATTCGACCTTCTAGATCGCCATACAATTCTCCAGTCTGGATCGTGCCTCGAAAGGAAGACGCATCTGGTCTGAAAAAGTATCGAATGGTGATAGACTACAGAAAGCTGAACTCTATAACCATCGCCGATAAATACCCAATACCAGAAATAAATGAAGTTCTTTCAAATCTTGGTAAAAATATGTATTTCACCACAATAGATCTCAAAAGTGGGTTCCATCAAATACCTCTTAAAACATCAGACATAGAAAAAACCGCATTTTCTATAAATAATGGGAAATTTGAATTTACACGATTACCTTTCGGTCTAAAAAATGCTCCATCGATATTCCAAAGAACACTCGATGACATTCTTAGGGAACATATAGCTAAAAGATGTTACGTCTACATTGACGATATAATAATATTCGGAAAAAATGAAGACGAACATTTTCAAAACCTAGTACAAGTTTTTAAAACTCTTGAGGAAGCCAATATGAAAATCCAACTCGACAAGTGCAATTTTCTTCAACAAGAAGTTGAATTTTTAGGGTTTATTGTCGGAATAGATGGAATAAAACCAAACATAAAGAAAATTAATGCAATAATCGATCTCCCTGCACCGAAGAACCTCAAAGATCTAAGATCCTTCTTAGGCATGTCAGGATATTACCGCCGTTTTATACAAGACTATGCCAAACTAGCGAAACCCCTGACATCCCTTTTACGAGGGGAGGATGGTCGAATCTCCAAAAATGCATCTAAAAACAAAGTAATTCATCTAAACGAACAAGCACTCGAAGCTCTCAAGAGATTGAAAACTACTCTTGTTTCGGAAGAGGTAATGTTATCTCACCCAAACTTCACAAGAGAATTCGAGTTAACAACAGACGCATCTGAATATGCTTTAGGAGCTGTGCTCACACAAGACAATAGACCCATCACTTACATTTCAAGAACTCTAAGTAAGACAGAAGAAAATTATGCGACAAACGAGAAAGAAATGCTAGCTATAATATGGTCACTTAATTCCCTCAGGAATTATTTGTATGGCTCTCGTAAAGTAAAAATATTTACAGACCACCAGCCATTAACATATGCTCTTAGTAATAAGAACACAAATAGCAAAATGAAACGATGGAAAGCTATTCTCGAGGAATACAACTACGAATTAGTATATAAACCTGGAAAGTCAAACGTCGTAGCAGATTCCCTTTCCCGATTACCAAGTCCTGAAGAAATTAATGCTCTAACATCAACCCAACACAGTTCCGACAGTTCTTCACATAATCTAGTACCAACAGTTGATGCTCCAATTAATGTTTTCCGTAATCAACTTATATTGAAAACGGACGATATTGAAACCAGCTATCAAACAAAAACCCTTTTTTCTAACTATATTAGACACATTTTCGTACAACCAAGCTATTCCAAGACGGACCTCATAACAATTTTCAAAAGATACTTAAACCCCAACGTTGTAAATGGTCTCCTTACGTCAGAATCTATTATGGGCGAGGTTCAACAAATATATCCGCTTCACTTTAAGAATTATAAAATTCGCTTTACGCAAAATATGGTAGAAGACATAGAAAATGAGGCACAACAGGATGAAATAATCAGCAGAGAGCATAGACGAGCTCATAGAAATGCATGCGAAAATCGAATGCAAATACTGCGTAAGTACTACTTTACCAAAATGGCATCAAAAATTTCTGCCAAAGTTAAAGACTGTACTATATGCAAAGAAAATAAATACGAACGGCACCCCAACCATCAAGAAATTCTCGCCACTCCTATACCTAATCACCCCGGACATACAATTCACATTGACATTTTCTCCACGGCAAAACATTTCGTCCTAACAGCAATTGATAAATTTACAAAATTTGCTCAAGCAAAATTAATAAAATCTCGTGCTATCGAGCACATAAAAAAGCCACTCCAAGACATATTACTGTATTTTTGTGTACCTGTAGCTGTTATCGTAATAGATAACGAAAAATCTCTTAACTCAGCATCTATCACTGCCATGATGCAAGACGACTTTCACATTAAAGTATTTACAACTCCTCCTTTTAAAAGTGAAGTCAATGGACAAGTCGAACGGTTTCACTCAACTTTATCAGAAATCATGAGATGTTTAAAAGCAGAAGGTCCACCTCGTACATTTAAACAACTCCTCGAACGAGCGGTCAATGAGTACAACCACACGGTTCATTCGACAACTAACAAAAAACCAGTAGAGCTTTTTTTCGGACGAATTCCAAATATTAGCCCTGAACAATTCGAACAAATACGGTTGACCAATATTGAAAAATTAAAATCAAAACAACAAAAAGATATTAATTATCATAACAAGAAACGAAAACCCATCAAACAATATTCACCTGGAGATATAATCTATGTTAAACATAATAGAAGATTAGGAACGAAACTAACTGTTCGGTTCGTTCGAGAGGTAATAAGAGAAAATAAAAATTCAACCGTTATCACCGAATCTGGGAGAACAGTACACAAATCCAACATCCGTAACTAATACCAACCGTTTAATTTTTATTACAGACATCTACTTAACCATATTAATGCTGGAATTCAATTGCTTGATTTCACAAATTCCCTATTCGTGTCGATTAATATGGGTCATGCTAAAATACAAACTGGCTGTTTTAAGATAATCCATGTCATTGACCTAGACGAATACGAAAATGTTACACTCGAAATTTTATCGCTCATGAGTACCAATGAGTCTAGACAACATCATCTTGCTCCCTATATACTTTTTGAATTGGATCAAGTTCAAAACTTAATATTAAATTTAAAACCACACCAAAGAAAGAGGTCACTTAATTTCATAGGAAGCGCATGGAAATGGATCGCAGGTAATCCAGACCATGACGATTTTATAACTATTAAAGAAAAAATTAATAATGTTTTATATAATAATAATAAACAAGTTGTAATAAATAATTTAATAACTGAACGATTAAACAATTTGACTAAGATAAACAATGAAATTAAAAACGCACTAGCTATTAATGAACATCTTAATGATAAGATCATACAAGACGTGGAATACAAGATGAAGATACTCAAAGAAGATTTAAATAACATAAATTACGCGATTCACTGGGCAAAATCGGGGATTGTAAATTCACTTATACTGTCCAAAGAAGAAATAAAGTTAGCAATTGATACATTTAAAAAGGAACACTTTCCTTTCTCTACAATCGAAGAAGCTTTAAATTTTGCCGAAATTAAAATTATTACAGATTCTAATTCGATTCTTTATATCGTAAATGTTCCTATAACAGATCATAAAATTTACGACAAAATCATTTTGAAACCAGTAAAAAGAAATAAAATTGCCACAGAGTTAGTATACGAAACAATTTTAAGAAATAATAACGAATTTTTTGCTTTAAAAGAAAATTGTGGCACGCTTAATCTCATATCTATATGTAAACCTAAAAATGTAATCAATTTATCAAACACATCTTGTATTCCAAATCTTCTCAAAAGCATGTTAGCGGAATGCAATAATGTAAACAACCAACACATTCCTCAAATCGAAGAAATAACTCCAGGTATAATTCTCCTTAACAATTTTAACAGCACTATCCTAATTCAATCTATACCCCAACATTTGGACGGCACATTTTTAATTAAATTCAATAATATTTCAATAAACATTGCCGGTCAGTCATTCACTTCACGTGAAGAAACCCAATTTCATGTTTTACCCGCAATTTTACATCCACTTTCGAAAGAGAGGGAGCTAAAACGAATACTATCGTTAGAAATGATGGAGGAAATTCATATCAATAACACGAACGCGATAAGCCTTCTACATTTGTAATGGATAGTCTGGGATAATATAGAATATTATAGTCGCAGCTTCCTTAGTTGTTGTTCCTTAGATTAATCCGTACCGCATGTAATGGTTTCTCATCCCTTCATCATCGGTATTCATGTGTCGTGTAGTTTCCTTGACTCATAGCGTCCTTATATTTCTTAAAACCTAACTGGATCTTCAATAGCCGGACAAACGTATGGGAGAAAGAAAATTGCACTAATTACCCTGATTTATTTGTTCATTGATATAACATAATATTGGTTAATTTGAATTAATTAATAATTTTCTTTAATTATCATCCGTATAACTACTAAAATTTAATCAGAATTTAATTTTACAACGCCCTAAAATTGACGCGAGCTATGGTTACATTCAATAAACTACTAAAAGTTTGAATTCTCTAACATCAACCGTAATTGAACAATTAATTTTTTTTAAACCCTAAGTCGGCTGTGCGTATTTTTTTTCAGTCATCAACATTCAAAGATTTAATATCTCGTTTTTGTTAAACATTCTATTGTCTTATTTTCTTTCAAAATAATGTTTCCGTTTCACTATAATGTGATTTTGTATTGTAGTTTGCAGTATCTAAACGCCATAACACCAATTGAACTTGCATTTGATTCATTTTGGATTCAATGGTGAATGTTGTTGATGGGTCGGAAATATTTTGTGTTACAACCTTGTCGTTGTGCAATAGTATCAAATAACGAACGGTTTAGTATAATTTTGAAAATTTCCCAACAATTGAAACTTGATGGAAATTGGTCTCCAAAACATCGTATTCGAGTTTTTTCGAGACAAAAATTTTGCTATATATTAGGCCACTGTACGTCTATTGCTCTCTTATGTCTTTGAACTTATTCTCATGAATGTCAAAATTAATTGTGAAATTTTGCATTCATGCATGTTTCTTAAATTTAAGATTAAATTTAAGTAGTGAAAATTTTAATTAAATCAAGTTTTTTTTAACAATAGTTCAATTAGTGAAATTTTTTTTAGTAGTTACAATCGTCGTAGAAAAATTTAAAAAAATATATATGTTTGTGTCGTGTATTTTAAATACACAAAATAGCTCTTAGTTTAATTTCGACGGAGACGAAGACTCTCATTATTACATTGTGAGTTGTTTGACATCTCTCGTGGCATTCAGTCGATGGATATAAAAATCTCATCCAGATTATGATTGCATGTCCGGTGCGCTATTTAAATCGATTTTTTTTAAAAAAATTAAGTGATAAAATCTAGTATTAGCTTAATTGATATAAGCGTAATTTATTTAATTTATTTAGTCAAAATGTACGTGTCCAATTAAAACAAAAAAATTGTGAGTGTAAAGTTATCAAAGAAAAAAAATATTATCTGTTTGTGCCGTACGAAAGTAACAAAAAACGAATTAATTTCCATAAGAAAAAAATTATATAAATGTTTGTGATTGCAATCAATTAAAAATTTGTAACAAACGGAAGGTCAGTTAGTTGTTGCTATTTATTTATTACAACGTAATGTAAGTAATTATCCAAGAAACTGTTGTTTTTGTTTCTAAATTTAAATTTAAACTTGTATTGAATATAATCAAAATTCTTTTTACGGATAATAAATTGTGCCGTAAGAAAGAAAAGAAGAATTAATTACCATAAGAAAAAAATTATATAAATGTTTTGTGATTGCAATCAATTAAAAGTTTGTAACATACGGAAGGTCAGTTAGTTGTTGCTATTCATTTATTACAATCTAATGTAAGTAATTATCCAAGAAACTGTTGTGTTTTTTTTTTTGAATTTAAATTTAAACTTGTATTGAATATAATCAAAATCCATTTTTCGGATAATAAATTCATGTGTTATTAATTGGAAGGTCACAATCCACAATGATGAACATACGCCAATCGATCACTCTAGTGTACGGATTCTAGAATATGCCGTTTTGTTGAATTTGTGGTTATATTTTTTTTTATGATATTAAATGGCCATCTTGGTTCACATTCAGTATACGGAATGATTGAATTATGCATATTATAAATTGCGGAATCGCGAAATTGTTTCAACGCATCGTTAATATAAAATTGGTGCTACTGCCCTTTGCTTCAACGCATTATTTGTAGCAAAGTTTTGGCTGTTCTTACCGTACCTTGTTCCAACGCAACATTTTTACCAAATCTTGGTTATGTCAACGGATTATTTATATACAATTTATGCTGATATTATCGTATTTTCTACGCAACATTTTTACTAAATTCTGATCATTTCAACGGATTATTTATATACGATTTATGCTGTTATTATTGTATTTTCAACGCAACATTTTTACCAAATTCTGATTATTTCAACGGATTATTTATATACAATTTTTGCTGATATTATCGTATTTTCAACGCAACACATTTACCAAATTCTGATCATTTCAACGGATTATTTATATACGATTTATGCTGTTATTATTGTATTTTCAACGCAACATTTTTACCAAATTCTGATTATTTCAACTGATTATTTATATACAATTTATGCTGATATTATCGTATTTTCCACGCAACATTTTTACTAAATTCTGATCATTTCAACGGATTATTTATATACGATTTATGCTGATATTATTGTATTTTCAACGCAACATATTTGCCAAATTCTGATTATTTCAACTGATTATCACCATACAATTTCTGTTGATACTATCGTATTTTCAACGTAACATTTTTACCAAAGTTTGATTATTTCAACGGATTATTTATATATATACAATTTTTGCTGATATTATCGTATTTTCAACGCAACATTTTTACTAAAGTTTGATTATTTCAACGGATTATTTATATACGATTTATGCTGATATTATTGTATTTTCAACGCAACATATTTGCCAAATTCTGATTATTTCAACTGATTATCACCATACAATTTCTGTTGATACTATCGTATTTTCAACGTAACATTTTTACCAAAGTTTGATTATTTCAACGGATTATTTATATATATACAATTTTTGCTGATATTATCGTATTTTCAACGCAACATTTTTACTAAAGTTTGATTATTGCAACTGATTATTCATATACAATTTTTTGCTGATACTATCGGAGTTTCAACTCATTATTTACACCACTTATTTGCTATAGTTGCTGAATTGTTCACGCACCAGTGGATTATTCGTCAATTTTCTGTTGGATGAATCATCACTGATGGAGGGCTGATGGAATTCGAATAGGAGGACGGGGTTTAATCATGGGGTGAGTAAATTTATTTCATTATTACGGCCATAATGATAAGGGGGTGTGAGAGTGTGTGTGTGTGTATGTGTGAGCGTGTGTGTGTGTGTGTGTGCGTGTGGGAGTGTGTGTGTGTGGGCATATGTGAGTGAACGTAGGGGTTGGACGTGTTGATCGTGGGTCTTTCGCCAATGGGGTCGCCAGAGTCTTCGTTTTTCCACTTGTATTCCTTTCCATTTCTGCAAATTTTCGTGAATAGCGTACATGTCTGTATTTGTGCTGAAGTAGCAGGGTTACTTTATCGTTCCCATGGTCTGAAGCTAGTTTGGGGCTTGAAAATCAATCTCGCTAGGTACGCTTCCTGCTATGTCCTTCTTATTGGTTCGCCAATAAGAAAGCGCTTCATTACAAATTGGCGCCCAACGTGGGGCTTCTCTAAGGGTCCCTACAGCGATGTAGGACTCTGGAGGAGTCCCTCCATAATTTCAAAAAAAAAATTCGAAAAATTTTTTTTTTAAAATTTTTCTTCAAAATTAACTTTCTTTTCCACCAAAACAATAGTAAAGACTCTGGCGGCGTAGAAGCAATTCCCTGCTTCAAGCGCGCAGGAGCGGAGTTAGTCTGAGATCTCTCAGATTGACTTCGATGGGGTTTTGCGTCCCCACGCCTCCAGCTGTAATTCCTTTTGATTTTTCTATATAACGCAAGGGTGGGAATAATTCTTCGGAATTATTCTCAATGGGGGTTACAATCCCACGTACCCTAGTAACGAATGGGTTGCTTGTTGGCACGGGGAATGCCAGAGGTAACCAGGTGCCAAGCTTAGATATTTGTGAATTGGTGTATACACCTATCACATCCAGCCTGGTCATCTGGTTATGCTCTGGGTTCGCTGTGGCATCAGGTGGCTCATTCGGCTAACCATTGTCTAAACGTTAGAGACCCCTCCCGGCAATGTTAGCTCCCTGTGGCTTAGGTGGGCTGGTTGTCGTCAGATGATACCGAGGAAGTTCCTCTAAGACAGCTTGGCCAGCTGTCGAGAGAAGATTTCGCTCGGCCTTCATGCTGACGAGCAACTGGTTCTTCTTTGCTACAGCACCTTTCCGTATGTGTTGGTGGCGTGGATCGCAGTTGGCGAGTGTTGATTGATTGAATGATGGTTCAGAGGATTTATCTTCTGACCATCCCATCAGCACTCGTCCACTGGGTGAGACACCATCAGCACATACCCCACCTTAATCCTTTCCCACCTTACCTTTTTCCATCCCTATACATCCTATCTTGCTCCTGTTCCCTTTCCTTTCCCCTCCCTTAAAGTAGTTTAATTTCAATTTTCTTTGGTCCCACTTATAAACCCTTAACAAAAAAAAAAAACAACAATAAAATATTAAGAAAGAACGGCGATCGGCGCTTCCAACCCCGGTGTGATGAACTCCCCCCGTGATTGGTCCGTCCGTCCGTCGTCGATAAATAAATATTTATTAAAAAAATAGATAAATAAATAAATTGATAAATAAATATTTATTAAGAAAGATAATTAAATAATTATTTATTAAAAAAATAAATAAATATTTGAATAAATAAATATTTGAATAAATAAGTAAATAAATATTTGGAAAGAAATAAATAAAAAAAAAAAAGAAAAAAAACAAAAAAAAAATTCTTATATAGATATTAAGATAAAACGGCTGATATTTTTAGATGCTAATTCTTTTCTTTCTCCGTTTTTGGGGAACTAATAGCCAAGAAAAATTTAAAAATTAAGCGTAATTTAAAAGTCAAGTTATATTTCAAAGTCAAGAAATATTTTGAAATCAAGAAAAATTTTAAAAAGTCAACTTATAAAGTAAAATTGGGAGACAATCAAGAAACAACAAAAAAAAATATAACACAAAATTTATCATCAAGAGAGTCAGCAGCCAAGATTAATCTTACGAAGAATTCTTGAAGGGATCAAATTGACCCTTAAAGTTCCGGGTGTGTCCTTAATATTAGCTTATGGTATTAGGGTTGTTTTTTTATTGGGTGGCACACTTCGGCATCCAAACCGTGAGTTTTTGTTTGACTCCTCTAATTTTATACTACCCCAAATTTATAAATTCCAGAATTGGGAATACGGCTAAGTTTCTTTTGATCCCTTCAAAATAAATAAATAAAAAAAAAAAAAAAAAAAGAAAAATTATTAAGTAAAGTAGTATTAAGTCTCAAAATTTTTTATTGCATGTTAGTTATAATTTGCTATTGTTAGTTTTAAGATTAGTCTTGCCTTACCAGTGGCGTAATACTGACTATTTTTTTTTGTATTATTACCTCAACGGTAATTGCACATCACTTGTTTCCGCGACTCGGGAACCCCCAGATCTGCCCGGAATTGGGTCTGGAAAGTTCATATAATTGTCATCTTCTGCCATATTTTAGTATACTTGTTTTCTCTCACAGTACAATTTTTACCTTGTTTAGTCAAGTCAGATACAAAACACAGTAGTATTTTCGTAATTGCCATCTTCTGCCATATTTGTAGTCTACTTATTTTCTCTCGAATCTCACCGTTTATTTTTTATTGTTCTGTTCATATATCAGCATCTTGGAAAACAATTGTAAATAGTAGTGAAATAATATCAAGACAATAATAAATCTTATTTAATATAATTGACGAATTGGTCAGACATTGCGTAGCTGTTTGAGGTTTGAATCGCTAAATTTCCATATAATTTTTTTTTAAAAATTCTGCTTTAAAATATATTCATAGTACTCAAATATTGGAATAAAATAATCTTTTCTGTTGATAATTGAATTGTTTATTTGGATTCAACGTTCACATCGATAGTGTAATAATTTTCGTTTCACTCTCCATATACGTGCATTTATTGATCTGGTCCTGTGCGGCGGTTTGAGTATTCTTAATGTCTGCCACTGATAAGATTGACGTTCTGGATAGGTTCAAATTTCAACAAAAAAAAAAAAAAATGTCAGTCTTAAAAATTTCCAAGTTCAAAAGATCAAGTTGTTGATTTTGTTACGATGTGGAAAAGTTAAAATATGATAAAATTTATGATGCTGATGATAGTAGAAATGAATCAATCGATTCACCAAATTCTCAAATAATTGACAACCAGAAATTCTGTCAGTGGCAAGTATATTGAATCACCTATGAATGAATTTAAGAAAATAATTGATAGATCTATTGCCGACAATAAACTCAGACATCGTCTACCCTTGTATTCGCAGATAACCTAATTTCAGGCCAGGTAAAATACTGGCTTGTTTAGATATTGAGATTCCTCCAGGGGGTGAGGTTTGGAGATTGTGGTTACCCGAGGAATGCACTGACGAGTGTATTGCAAGGGCCCACAGTCCACCAGCTTCATCTCATGGGGGTTTCGCAAAAACAAAAATATTGTATTCTGTCGTAATATTATTTTGAGCGATGCAGATAAACTGCAGACAATTATCTGTAGCGCTCTCACAAAGATTTGCGAAGCCAAAGTTTGAAAGTTGGTAGGTAGCGCTGCTTATCAGCTGGAAGACCTGGCTTCCCAAACGAAGAGGTGTCTATCATTCGAAGGACAGTCTAGCTTAAGGTCTGAATGGTATATGTTTATTGTTGATTCGCCATCTCTCATTTATATTGAAAATACAAATATTTCAAGCAAATATTATCCTCTGGACATTTCTCGGCTACTTGACCATCAATAGGTTGAACCTCTAATAATTTGCGAGGACGTTCTTGGACTTTCGCTAACGGCTTTTCACGATCATGGTTTCATCTTTACATTCAGCTTTTAAGTAATGAATTGTATTTTTTTTTTTTTGAAGATTTATTTTTGTATGATACTGAATGGAATCATCACGGATTCTGCTCAGTTCTATTTCGCTGCAGTTTTTCATTCCTGAGGACATGCTTCTGGTTGCAGACGTTTTTTTTTTTTTTCGGAATCATTCGGTTTGGGTTCTAAATTTCTAATTTTAAAATTTAAATTATGTAATAGCCCGGCTAGCTTAGTCAATAGAGCATGAGACTAGTGAGCTCAGGTGTAGGGTTCGAGCCTGATTAATATAAGAACAGGAGTCTTGGTGTATGTATCATTAAAAAAGTAGGTCAATTGTTACTTCATTCTCAAGTTTGGTAGTAAATTGGTTTGGTTTATTTTTTTTTTTTTTTTGTGACTTTAGAGTCTCGGGATCCCCCAGATCTGCCCGAAATTGGGTCTGGAAGATTTTAATTATCCACCGCTTGCAATAGAGTAGAATGCTGATTTTATCGATACCCCTTCCAAAAGTTTTTTTTGTATATTCTTAGATACTTTGTTACTTTGTTTCTGCTAGGACTGAGTTTGTAATACTGATCGCATTGATTGCTAATCTGTGGTACGTCGAGGTGCTTCACCAAGCTAATATGTATATACAAGGTCTATTGGCGACCAGCCTATGCCTTTTTTCAACTTCTTTTTGGTCGTAAGTGTTCGTCCAAAAAGCACTTGTTCTGTAATGGATAGTCTGGGATAATATAGAATATTATAGTCGCAGCTTCCTTAGTTGTTGTTCCTTAGATTAATCCGTACCGCATGTAATGGTTTCTCATCCCTTCATCATCGGTATTCATGTGTCGTGTAGTTTCCTTGACTCATAGCGTCCTTATATTTCTTAAAACCTAACTGGATCTTCAATAGCCGGACAAACGTATGGGAGAAAGAAAATTGCACTAATTACCCTGATTTATTTGTTCATTGATATAACATAATATTGGTTAATTTGAATTAATTAATAATTTTCTTTAATTATCATCCGTATAACTACTAAAATTTAATCAGAATTTAATTTTACAACGCCCTAAAATTGACGCGAGCTATGGTTACATTCAATAAACTACTAAAAGTTTGAATTCTCTAACATCAACCGTAATTGAACAATTAATTTTTTTTTAAACCCTAAGTCGGCTGTGCGTATTTTTTTTTCAGTCATCAACATTCAAAGATTTAATATCTCGTTTTTGTTAAACATTCTATTGTCTTATTTTCTTTCAAAATAATGTTTCCGTTTCACTATAATGTGATTTAGTATTGTAGTTTGCAGTATCTAAACGCCATAACACCAATTGAACTTGCATTTGATTCATTTTGGATTCAATGGTGAATGTTGTTGATGGGTCGGAAATATTTTGTGTTACAACCTTGTCGTTGTGCAATAGTATCAAATAACGAACGGTTTAGTATAATTTTGAAAATTTCCCAACAATTGAAACTTGATGGAAATTAATTTCCAAAACATCGTATTCGAGTTTTTTCGAGACAAAAATTTTGCTATATATTAGGCCACTGTACGTCTATTGCTCTTATGTCTTTGAACTTATTCTCATGAATGTCAAAATTAATTGTGAAATTTTGCATTCATGCATGTTTCTTAAATTTAAGATTAAATTTAAGTAGTGAAAATTTTAATTAAATCAAGTTTTTTTTTTAACAATAGTTCAATTAGTGAAATTTTTTTTAGTAGTTACAATCGTCGTAGAAAAATTTAAAAAAAATATATATGTTTGTGTCGTGTATTTTAAATACACAAAATATCTCTTAGTTTAATTTCGACGGAGACGAAGACTCTCATTATTACATTGTGAGTTGTTTGACATCTCTCGTGGCATTCAGTCGATGGATATAAAAATTTCATCCAGATTATGATTGCATGTCCGGTGCGCTATTTAAATCGATTTTTTTTAAAAAAATTAAGTGATAAAATCTAGTATTAGCTTAATTGATATAAGCGTAATTTATTTAATTTATTTAGTCAAAATGTACGTGTCCAATTAAACCAAAAAAATTGTGAGTGTAAAGTTATCAAAGAAAAAAAATATTATCTGTTTGTGCCGTACGAAAGTAACAAAAAAAAAAAAGAATTAATTTCCATAAGAAAAAAATTATATAAATGTTTGTGATTGCAATCAATTAAAAATTTGTAACAAACGGAAGGTCAGTTAGTTGTTGCTATTTATTTATTACAACGTAATGTAAGTAATTATCCAAGAAACTGTTGTTTTTGTTTCTAAATTTAAATTTAAACTTGTATTGAATATAATCAAAATTCTTTTTACGGATAATAAATTGTGCCGTAAGAAAGAAAAGAAGAATTAATTACCATAAGAAAAAATTATATAAATGTTTTGTGATTGCAATCAATTAAAAGTTTGTAACATACGGAAGGTCAGTTAGTTGTTGCTATTCATTTATTACAATCTAATGTAAGTAATTATCCAAGAAACTGTTGTGTTTTTTTTTTGAATTTAAATTTAAACTTGTATTGAATATAATCAAAATCCATTTTTCGGATAATAAATTCATGTGTTATTAATTGGAAGGTCACAATCCACAATGATGAACATACGCCAATCGATCACTCTAGTGTACGGATTCTAGAATATGCTGTTTTGTTGAATTTGTGGTTATATTTTTTTTTATGATATTAAATGGCCATCTTGGTTCACATTTAGTATACGGAATGATTGAATTATGCATATTATAAATTGCGGAATCGCGAAATTGTTTCGACGCATCGTTAATATAAAATTGGTGCTACTGCCATTTGCTTCAACGCATTATTTGTAGCAAAGTTTTGGCTGTTCTTACCGTACCTTGTTCCAACGCAACATTTTTACCAAATCTTGGTTATGTCAACGGATAATTTATATACGATTTCTGTTGATATTATCATATTTTCAACGTAACCTTTTTACCAAAGTTTGATTATTTCACCGGATTATTTATATACAATTTATGCTGATATTATCGTATTTTCTACGCAACATTTTTACTAAATTCTGATCATTTCAACGGATTATTTATATACGATTTATGCTGTTATTATTGTATTATCAACGCAACATTTTTACCAAATTCTGATTATTTCAACGGATTATTTATATACAATTTTTGCTGTTATTATTGTATTTTCAACGCAACACATTTACCAAATTCTGATCATTTCAACGGATTATTTATATACGATTTATGCTGTTATTATTGTATTTTCAACGCAACATTTTTACCAAATTCTGATTATTTCAACGGACTATTTATATACAATTTTTGCTGATATTATCGTATTTTCAACGCAACACATTTACCAAATTCTGATTATTTCAACTGATTATCACCATACAATTTCTGTTGATACTATCGTATTTTCAACGTAACATTTTTACCAAAGTTTGATTATTTCAACGGATTATTTATATACAATTTATGCTGATATTATCGTATTTTCCACGCAACATTTTTACTAAATTCTGATCATTTCAACGGATTATTTATATACGATTTATGCTGATATTATTGTATTTTCAACGCAACATATTTGCCAAATTCTGAGTATTTCAACTGATTATCACCATACAATTTCTGTTGATACTATCGTATTTTCAACGTAACATTTTTACCAAAGTTTGATTATTTCAACGGATTATTTATATATATACAATTTTTGCTGATATTATCGTATTTTCAACGCAACATTTTTACCAAAGTTTGATTATTTCAACGGATTATTTATATATATACAATTTTTGCTGATATTATCGTATTTTCAACGCAACATTTTTACTAAAGTTTGATTATTGCAACTGATTATTCATATACAATTTTTTGCTGATACTATCGGAGTTTCAACTCATTATTTACACCACTTATTTGCTATTGTTGCTGAATTGTTCACGCACCAGTGGATTATTCGTCAATTTTCTGTTGGATGAATCATCACTGATGGAGGGCTGATGGAATTCGAATAGGAGGACGGGGTTTAATCATGGGGTGAGTAAATTTATTTCATTATTACGGCCATAATGATAAGGGGGTGTGAGAGTGTGTGTGTGTGTATGTGTGAGCGTGTGTGTGTGTGTGTGTGCGTGTGGGAGTGTGTGTGTGTGGGCATATGTGAGTGAACGTAGGGGTTGGACGTGTTGATCGTGGGTCTTTCGCCAATGGGGTCGCCAGAGTCTTCGTTTTTCCACTTGTATTTCTTTCCATTTCTGCAAATTTTCGTGAATAGCGTACATGTCTGTATTTGTGCTGAAGTAGCAGGGTTACTTTATCGTTCCCATGGTCTGAAGCTAGTTTGGGGCTTGAAAATCAATCTCGCTAGGTACGCTTCCTGCTATGTCCTTCTTATTGGTTCGCCAATAAGAAGGACATAGCAGGAAGGGGAACTAATAGCCAAGAAAAATTTAAAAATTAAGCGTAATTTAAAAGTCAAGTTATATTTCAAAGTCAAGAAATATTTTGAAATCAAGAAAAATTTTAAAAAGTCAACTTATAAAGTAAAATTGGGAGACAATCAAGAAACAACAAAAAAATATAACACAAAATTTATCATCAAGAGAGTCAGCAGCCAAGATTAATCTTACGAAGAATTCTTGAAGGGATCAAATTGACCCTTGAAGTTCCGGGTGTGTCCTTAATATTAGCTTATGGTATTAGGGTTGTTTTTTTATTGGGTGGCACACTTCGGCATCCAAACCGTGAGTTTTTGTTTGACTCCTCTAATTTTATACTACCCCAAATTTATAAATTCCAGAATTGGGAATACGGCTAAGTTTCTTTTGATCCCTTCAAAATAAATAAATAAAAAAAAAAAAAAAAAAAAAAAAGAAAAATTATTAAGTAAAGTAGTATTAAGTCTCCAAATTTTTTTTATTGCATGTTAGTTATAATTTGCTATTGTTAGTTTTAAGATTAGTCTTGCCTTACCAGTGGCGTAATACTGACTATTTTTTTTTGTATTATTACCTCAACGGTAATTGCACATCACTTGTTTCCGCGACTCGGGAACCCCCAGATCTGCCCGGAATTGGGTCTGGAAAGTTCATATAATTGTCATCTTCTGCCATATTTTAGTATACTTGTTTTCTCTCACAGTACAATTTTTACCTTGTTTAGTCAAGTCAGATACAAAACACAGTAGTATTTTCGTAATTGCCATCTTCTGCCATATTTGTAGTCTACTTATTTTCTCTCGAATCTCACCGTTTATTTTTTATTGTTCTGTTCATATATCAGCATCTTGGAAAACAATTGTAAATAGTAGTGAAATAATATCAAGACAATAATAAATCTTATTTAATATAATTGACGAATTGGTCAGACATTGCGTAGCTGTTTGAGGTTTGAATCGCTAAATTTCCAAGTTCAAAAGATCAAGTTGTTGATTTTGTTACGATGTGGAAAAGTTGAAATATGATAAAATTTATGATGCTGATGATAGTAGAAATGAATCAATCGATTCACCAAATTCTCAAATAATTGACAGATCTATTGCCGACAATAAACTCAGACATCGTCTACCCTTGTATTCGCAGATAACCTAATTTCAGGCCAGGTAAAATACTGGCTTGTTTAGATATTGAGATTCCTCCAGGGGGTGAGGTTTGGAGATTGTGGTTACCCGAGGAATGCACTGACGAGTGTATTGCAAGGGCCCACAGTCCACCAGCTTCATCTCATGGGGGTGTCGCAAAAACAAAAATATTGTATTCTGTCGTAATATTATTTTGAGCGATGCAGATAAACTGCAGACAATTATCTGTAGCGCTCTCACAAAGATTTGCGAAGCCAAAGTTTGAAAGTTGGTAGGTAGCGCTGCTTATCAGCTGGAAGACCTGGCTTCCCAAACGAAGAGGTGTCTACCGTTCGAAGGACAGTCTAGCTTAAGGTCTGAATGGTATATGTTTATTGTTGATTCGCCATCTCTCATTTATATTGAAAATACAAATATTTCAAGCAAATATTATCCTCTGGACATTTCTCGGCTACTTGACCATCAATAGGTTGAACCTCTAATAATTTGCGAGGACGTTCTTGGACTTTCGCTAACGGCTTTTCACGATCATGTGTTTCATCTTTACATTCAGCTTTTAAGTAATGAATTGCATTTTTTTTTGAAGATTTATTTTTGTATGATATTGAATGGAATCATCACGGATTCTGCTCAGTTCTATTTCGCTGCAGTTTTTCATTCCTGAGGACATGCTTCTGGTTGCAGACGTTTTTTTTTTCGGAATCATTCGGTTTGGGTTCTAAATTTCTAATTTTAAAATTTAAATTATGTAATAGTCCGGCTAGCTTAGTCAATAGAGCATGAGACTAGTGAGCTCAGGTGTAGGGTTCGAGCCTGATTAATATAAGAACAGGAGTCTTGGTGTATGTATCATTAAAAAGTAGGTCAATTGTTACTTCATTCTCAAGTTTGGTAGTAAATTGGTTTGGTTTATTTTCTTTGACTCTAGAGTCTCGGGAACCCCCAGATCTGCCCGAAATTGGGTCTGGAAGATTTTAGTTATCCACCGCTTGCAATAGAATAGAATACTGATTTTATCGATACCCCTCCCAAAAGTTTTTTTTTGTATATTCTTAGATACTTTGTTACTTTGTTTCTGCTAAGACTGAGTTTGTAATACTGATCGCATTGATTGCTAATCTGTGGTACGTCGAGGTGCTTCACCAAGCTAATATGTATATACAAGGTCTATTGGCGACCAGCCTATGCCTTTTTCAACTTCTTTTTGGTCGTAAGTGTTCGTCCAAAAAGCACTTGTTCTGTAATGGATAGTCTGGGATAATATAGAATATTATAGTCGCAGCTTCCTTAGTTGTTGTTCCTTAGATTAATCCGTACCGCATGTAATGGTTTCTCATCCCTTCATCATCGGTATTCATGTGTCGTGTAGTTTCCTTGACTCATAGCGTCCTTATATTTCTTAAAACCTAACTGGATCTTCAATAGCCGGACAAACGTATGGGAGAAAGAAAATTGCACTAATTACCCTGATTTATTTGTTCATTGATATAACATAATATTGGTTAATTTGAATTAATTAATAATTTTCTTTAATTATCATCCGTATAACTACTAAAATTTAATCAGAATTTAATTTTACAACGCCCTAAAATTGACGCGAGCTATGGTTACATTCAATAAACTACTAAAAGTTTGAATTCTCTAACATCAACCGTAATTGAACAATTAATTTTTTTTTAAACCCTAAGTCGGCTGTGCGTATTTTTTTTTCAGTCATCAACATTCAAAGATTTAATATCTCGTTTTTGTTAAACATTCTATTGTCTTATTTTCTTTCAAAATAATGTTTCCGTTTCACTATAATGTGATTTAGTATTGTAGTTTGCAGTATCTAAACGCCATAACACCAATTGAACTTGCATTTGATTCATTTTGGATTCAATGGTGAATGTTGTTGATGGGTCGGAAATATTTTGTGTTACAACCTTGTCGTTGTGCAATAGTATCAAATAACGAACGGTTTAGTATAATTTTGAAAATTTCCCAACAATTGAAACTTGATGGAAATTAATTTCCAAAACATCGTATTCGAGTTTTTTCGAGACAAAAATTTTGCTATATATTAGGCCACTGTACGTCTATTGCTCTTATGTCTTTGAACTTATTCTCATGAATGTCAAAATTAATTGTGAAATTTTGCATTCATGCATGTTTCTTAAATTTAAGATTAAATTTAAGTAGTGAAAATTTTAATTAAATCAAGTTTTTTTTTTAACAATAGTTCAATTAGTGAAATTTTTTTTAGTAGTTACAATCGTCGTAGAAAAATTTAAAAAAAATATATATGTTTGTGTCGTGTATTTTAAATACACAAAATATCTCTTAGTTTAATTTCGACGGAGACGAAGACTCTCATTATTACATTGTGAGTTGTTTGACATCTCTCGTGGCATTCAGTCGATGGATATAAAAATTTCATCCAGATTATGATTGCATGTCCGGTGCGCTATTTAAATCGATTTTTTTTAAAAAAATTAAGTGATAAAATCTAGTATTAGCTTAATTGATATAAGCGTAATTTATTTAATTTATTTAGTCAAAATGTACGTGTCCAATTAAACCAAAAAAATTGTGAGTGTAAAGTTATCAAAGAAAAAAAATATTATCTGTTTGTGCCGTACGAAAGTAACAAAAAAAAAAAAGAATTAATTTCCATAAGAAAAAAATTATATAAATGTTTGTGATTGCAATCAATTAAAAATTTGTAACAAACGGAAGGTCAGTTAGTTGTTGCTATTTATTTATTACAACGTAATGTAAGTAATTATCCAAGAAACTGTTGTTTTTGTTTCTAAATTTAAATTTAAACTTGTATTGAATATAATCAAAATTCTTTTTACGGATAATAAATTGTGCCGTAAGAAAGAAAAGAAGAATTAATTACCATAAGAAAAAATTATATAAATGTTTTGTGATTGCAATCAATTAAAAGTTTGTAACATACGGAAGGTCAGTTAGTTGTTGCTATTCATTTATTACAATCTAATGTAAGTAATTATCCAAGAAACTGTTGTGTTTTTTTTTTGAATTTAAATTTAAACTTGTATTGAATATAATCAAAATCCATTTTTCGGATAATAAATTCATGTGTTATTAATTGGAAGGTCACAATCCACAATGATGAACATACGCCAATCGATCACTCTAGTGTACGGATTCTAGAATATGCTGTTTTGTTGAATTTGTGGTTATATTTTTTTTTATGATATTAAATGGCCATCTTGGTTCACATTTAGTATACGGAATGATTGAATTATGCATATTATAAATTGCGGAATCGCGAAATTGTTTCGACGCATCGTTAATATAAAATTGGTGCTACTGCCATTTGCTTCAACGCATTATTTGTAGCAAAGTTTTGGCTGTTCTTACCGTACCTTGTTCCAACGCAACATTTTTACCAAATCTTGGTTATGTCAACGGATAATTTATATACGATTTCTGTTGATATTATCATATTTTCAACGTAACCTTTTTACCAAAGTTTGATTATTTCACCGGATTATTTATATACAATTTATGCTGATATTATCGTATTTTCTACGCAACATTTTTACTAAATTCTGATCATTTCAACGGATTATTTATATACGATTTATGCTGTTATTATTGTATTATCAACGCAACATTTTTACCAAATTCTGATTATTTCAACGGATTATTTATATACAATTTTTGCTGTTATTATTGTATTTTCAACGCAACACATTTACCAAATTCTGATCATTTCAACGGATTATTTATATACGATTTATGCTGTTATTATTGTATTTTCAACGCAACATTTTTACCAAATTCTGATTATTTCAACGGACTATTTATATACAATTTTTGCTGATATTATCGTATTTTCAACGCAACACATTTACCAAATTCTGATTATTTCAACTGATTATCACCATACAATTTCTGTTGATACTATCGTATTTTCAACGTAACATTTTTACCAAAGTTTGATTATTTCAACGGATTATTTATATACAATTTATGCTGATATTATCGTATTTTCCACGCAACATTTTTACTAAATTCTGATCATTTCAACGGATTATTTATATACGATTTATGCTGATATTATTGTATTTTCAACGCAACATATTTGCCAAATTCTGAGTATTTCAACTGATTATCACCATACAATTTCTGTTGATACTATCGTATTTTCAACGTAACATTTTTACCAAAGTTTGATTATTTCAACGGATTATTTATATATATACAATTTTTGCTGATATTATCGTATTTTCAACGCAACATTTTTACCAAAGTTTGATTATTTCAACGGATTATTTATATATATACAATTTTTGCTGATATTATCGTATTTTCAACGCAACATTTTTACTAAAGTTTGATTATTGCAACTGATTATTCATATACAATTTTTTGCTGATACTATCGGAGTTTCAACTCATTATTTACACCACTTATTTGCTATTGTTGCTGAATTGTTCACGCACCAGTGGATTATTCGTCAATTTTCTGTTGGATGAATCATCACTGATGGAGGGCTGATGGAATTCGAATAGGAGGACGGGGTTTAATCATGGGGTGAGTAAATTTATTTCATTATTACGGCCATAATGATAAGGGGGTGTGAGAGTGTGTGTGTGTGTATGTGTGAGCGTGTGTGTGTGTGTGTGTGCGTGTGGGAGTGTGTGTGTGTGGGCATATGTGAGTGAACGTAGGGGTTGGACGTGTTGATCGTGGGTCTTTCGCCAATGGGGTCGCCAGAGTCTTCGTTTTTCCACTTGTATTTCTTTCCATTTCTGCAAATTTTCGTGAATAGCGTACATGTCTGTATTTGTGCTGAAGTAGCAGGGTTACTTTATCGTTCCCATGGTCTGAAGCTAGTTTGGGGCTTGAAAATCAATCTCGCTAGGTACGCTTCCTGCTATGTCCTTCTTATTGGTTCGCCAATAAGAAAGCGCTTCATTACAAGGGGGTCACAAATAGTTTTTATTACTAAAAATATTGCGACGCCGATGCATAGACTAACTTCACTACAGCTCTGGAAACAAAATGTTCTAGATATATAGTGAGCTAAAATCCAACTACTGATGTGAGCTAATACCTCAATTACTTCAAATAATGGCTAACTGATGTTATAAATTTCGCGTAGTTCTAATTACAATAACATTAAAAAAAACTGCAGCTGTAGCTGTGACAACTGACATATTAATCATATTGTTCGAAAAAAAAAGTAAAAAAAATGATTTACAGGAAGTGACAAACCGGAAGTTGGATTGCAAAACTGTTACAAATCATACTCTCAGCATATATATACCATGTTTAATCTAAATCAATTATCAGAAACTGTTGTTATTGAAGTTTCAAATAAACACGTGCTTGGGATGCCTCTATGCGATTGTAATGAAGCGCTGCTTCGTTGACTAACAACGAAGTGGCATAGCAGGCCGCGTACCTAGCGAGATTATTTTTTTGCCCCAGACTAGCTGCAGCCTATGGGGTCGAGAGAAGAATACCTGCTGCTGCAGTACAAATAACTGTATTTGTACGCGTAACATGAGATAAGAACAGATGTAAAAAAAATGGTAAGTGAACTAAACATACTCTGGCGACCCCCGTGTACGAACGAACCACGATCACCACGTCCAACCCCCCATATTTCAGCACTCATTCACACACTGTCACATCTCATCCATTCATGCACACACACACTCACACCCCCACATACACACACACATGCACACATCCAAGCCCATACGCCCAATTTACATGAGAAATATAATATAAATGAAAATTGTGGTAAAGCAAACAAAACAATATATAAATCTGTAATCAACGAAAGATTGAAGCTTTAAAATTTAAAATAATACTATTCCAAGTTGGTCTACAATAGGTATATAGTCATTAATAAAAAGAAAACTTCATCATCATTCGCTTCTTCAGCGATTTTTTTATTGATCAAAATTCACCAAAACGGTTCCTTTTTAATTACTGATAAAATACTAAAATTAAAATTTATTTGTTGAACCAACTCTCTCTAGAATTTACAAATCCAATGGTCCTTCATTTTTCGAATACGAAGTAAAAACCTCGAAGCATTATTATATTTACTGATCTGCTTTAGACCAAGATACCATGGGTTACGATTATGTAAAGGCATAACTTCATGAAATCCACCATTAAACAAAATGAAGAAATTTGGTGATGAATAACGACAGCTCGTGTTACGAAAATTTTCATATTTATCTCGAAAGGTATTAATCGTAACGTTAGTTTGTTTATTAGTCATACTATAGGATGAGATTGGTATGAGTAATTTCGATCCCGTAAAAGGTATTATTATTTTCTGGTGTAATAGTTTTTGCCTTGAAAAATCGTGAATGATTTCTAAAGCTTTTTCTTTAGACAATATGGTTTCAAAATTCAGCACCCATTATAACAATAATAAAAATTACCATTAGTTGTAAGTAAATGAGTTTGGGTTAAATTTCAATGAATATTATCATTAATGGTGCTATTAGGCACCTTGTAACCATTCGCTATTACTCTTGTTTTCCTTCATATTTTACAACAATAAATTACTGATAATGAATGGCTAAATCACATAAGATAATGCACTAATTAAAGTTATAAAAAAATAAAATAAATCGAAATATTAATTACATATGCATTCACCCGCCCACATACACCCCATACATTCACGCAAACATTCATAGTACAAACGGTCCAACACATATATATATATTTAAAACGACTCACCCCATAGCTTGGCCAGATCCCACTCCTGTTGTCCAAAGTTAATCGCTCATCCTCATCCATTTCATCGATTGGTGAGCTCTGACATCAGTATCACGACAGCGATGTAAAAATTATTGCAATCCAAACTTGTTGATGATCGGTGATATTTCTTTCCCCCTTTTTTTGTATTACCGGAAATGTATCGTACTATTCAGGAGGAATGATGATGTCAACGTAATATCACAAGAACAAAATGGCCGTGACGTATACATATTTATAGTCGGCCAAGTATTTCCCGTAAATTACACTCCAGCTTCCAATCTACTGATTCACTTCGTCCTAATATCAGTGTTACCCCAGAAATATCACAGAGATTTTGTGTCGATGAAGCTAGGATTTTAATAACACAACTATCCGGAACATGGACAATCTCTCAATTTCAACAAGCAATTAAAATAAAGATGATTACGAGGTTTATTATGTAACAGTTTTTGGTTAAATTTATTTTTCTTCACATTTATTTTTATATAAATTATGCCAACAACGAATTATACGTATTTATTTTTAAATAAATTAGGCTAACATAGAATTATACGTATTTATTTTTATATAAATTATACAAACACAGAATTATACGTATTTATTTTTAAATAGATTAGGCTAACACAGAATTATACGTATTTATTTTTATATAAATTATGCTAACACAGAATTATACGTATTTATTTTTATATGAGAATGCAAAATTAATATTTATAGTTCTCTTTATCATAGTTCGAGAGAACATACAATATCACAGTAACTTCACAGTCATATTATTATAATTTATTAGTTAAATTTATTACAGCACAAGACTGGACAGTTTATTTAAGTAACTAACTAACGGATTCATTCTTTTCTGGAATTAATTCCTTTATTTTTAAATAATAAGATACACCACATGAAAACACTCGACGTCTAGCTGTCAAAACAAAACCACCAACAGCTGTGAACTGATTAGACATAAAGTCGAAATATGAGCTTACATGGGTAGTAAATTTTTTCAGTGCTTTTTTATTTTTAATTAACCACCAATGCGGCACAGACACACAAATTTGTTTTAAATTTGAACTAATGATTGTAGCTAAATAAAAACCGAACTAACTGAACGCCAAGGACATTTTTACTCAATACAAATGCAATCCATATAATTTTATGTTTTTGTTAAACTTGCTCTAACACAGCACAAACATATAGATTCTTTTTTTATAAATTGAACTAAGATTTACATTAATAAAAAAAAATTTACCTAATTGATCTAATTGCACAAACAAAAAAATTTTTCATTTTTTTCTAAAATTTTCACTATTTAATTATATTACAGGAAACGTGAATGCAAGTTTCCTTGCTTTTGATATTCACACGCGAAATGCCACAAGGTATCAGAGGTTTTGTTTGGTTAACTACAGAGCGCGGCACAAAACATATAACTTTTTGCTAAATTGCACTAATGAATTATGCTAATTAAAAAAAATTGGACTAATTGCACTATTTAATAATAAATTTAATTTAAGTAAAATTTCACTATTTAAATTTAATATACAGAACGTGAATTCAAAAAGAAATTCCACATTTGCTTTCCGATATTCACGAATAGAATTTTCAAAGACATAAGAGACAGAAGCTATCTATCGCGTTCTATTTACACTATACTAAAAAATGGTAGCATTAACTGGTAGCATATTTTAATGACTGAAAACCCACTAAGGAATGTGTATCACTAATTTGCGTTTGAAAAAATGGAATTATATAAAAAAAATTATTGATTACGAAATGATTGTAAGAATTATACATGAAAATAGCGCAATCATTTATTAATGATAATGTACAACTGTTTTATGACAATTTGACAGCGACCAACGATTACAAATGGAATACAAGAAATTACATTGGGAAATAACACACAACTGTTTCGTGACAATTTTCAAACGGAAACCATTGCAAACGACGATTACGGATTGAGTATAGGAAACCATGTTTAAGGGAAAAACGAAAACAATTATGAAAACAATTATATTTCGGTCTAGGCAAATTCAATGCGTGCGGGAAAATGGTTCGAAGTTTGAATTATACTTCATAACACGATCCTATGCGGTTGTGTCTTTTGTTTGGGACCTTGTTCAAACTTTGGTATATGATCCAAGTTAACTCGAAAATGGAAGATATTGATTCATTTCAAATTTGGACAAAATGGCGGGGGTCTCCCGAACACCTGTAAGTTTGAATCTTCTATAGCTTCTAATCCAAGCTTTTGATTTTATTTGGTAATGTTTCCAATATTTCTGCATACCAACTTCCGGCTTATCTTGCGGTACATCCGGTTAAAAAGTTATTTTTTGAAGTGTTTATCCCTACTGTAGCCAACAGTTTCAAACCGATTTTCATGTAACGTCGGTAAAAGGTTTCAATCAATATGAGAAAGATTTCATTGGTTTTTGGGGTACATTGGACAGAGGGTTGTGTGGTCCACCATACAACAAGTGGTTTTTTCGCTATGTTTATTAATGTTTGTTGGGAGCATACAACATTCGTTCGTACATTAATTTTGATGACACTTTGGAAAAGATGCAAATATGTGTGGCAAGGAGCTGATTAGTTTTTGAGCGATATTGAAAAAAGTGGAAAGGGATCCTCCGAGCACCTGTTTTTTTAAAGCACAATATCATCTGTACCTGATAATCGAATTGGATGGAACTTGGTACATAAGCATTTAGTACAGTTCGAAAGTAATGTTCGAAAGTTTGAAAGTAATACATTACTTGTATTACTTTCAAACGAGACAGTTGTCTCTAAGAAATTATTATAAAAATTAAAAGAAAAGAAAAAAAAAATCCAAAGATCTATTCAGTCTTTAGACAGAATTGATTTAAAAAAAAGGAAGTGAATATAATAAAAAAAAATTGCGACGCTGATGCATAGGCTGACTTGACCACAGCTATGGAAACATAGTGTTCTGGATATATAATGAGCTAATATCCATAAAATACTTTAATTAAAAGCTAACCAATATTATGGACTTCGTAGTTCTAATAATAAAAATATTAAAGCAGGCAGTAGTATCCCAACAAACATAAATTCTGTTGTACGAGAAAAAGTAAACAAAACTTTTATCGGAAGTGACAAAGCGGAAGTTGGGATGCAGAACTATTGTAAACCGTACTAAATGCGTATGTACCAAATTTCATCCAACTCGATTATCAGGTACAGAAGTTATTGAGCTTCCAAAATAACAGGTGCTTGGAGGACCCCCTACCACTTTGTTCACTATCGTTAAAAAAACTAATCATTTCCTTGCCATACATATTTGCATCTTTTTGCAAAGTGTAATCAAAATAGGTTCACGAACGAATGCTGTGTGCTCCCAACAAACATTGAAAAAATGATGACACAGTAAATAGGTGTTCGGGAGACCCCGTACCACTTATCCCAATATTGTCCAGAAACTAATCAGTTCCTTGTCATTTAAGTTTCCATCTTTTTCCAAAGTTTCATTAGAATTGATTAATGAATGAAGTCTGTATGCTCCCAACAAACTTTAAAAACAAAGTGTGAAAAGTCAGCAGTTGTATGGTAGATCCCCCGCGACTTTGATCAATGTGTCCCAAAAGATGATAATTATCTTTTCACACTAATTGGAAGCCTATTCCATAAGTTTCATCATAATCACTTCATTATTGTAGGCTGTAGTGTGCATAAAGACACTGAAAAAACTTAAAAAAAGTACAAAAAAAATTTTTTTTACCGGAAGTGAAAAACTGGAAGTTGGGATGCAGAACTATTTTAAACCGTACTACATACTCATGTACCAAGTTTCATCCAATTCGATTATCAGGTACAGAAGTTATAGAGCTTTCAAAAAAACAGGTGCTCCAGGGACCCCCCACCACCTTGTTCACTGTCGCTCAAAAACTAATCAGTTCTTTGCCATACATGTTTGCATCTTTTTCCAAAGTGTCATCAAAATTCGTCTACGAACGAATGCTGTGTGCTCCCAACAAACATTGAAAAAAGTGTGACACATTAAACAGGTGTTCGGGAGGACCCCCACCACTTATTCCAATATTATCCAAAAACTAATCAGTTCTTTGTTACTTAAGTCTCCATCTTTTTCCAAAGTGTCATTAAAATTGATTAATGAATGAAGTCTGTATGGTCCCAACAAACTTAAAAAACAAGGTGTGAAAAGTCAGCATTTGTATGGTAGACCCCCCACCACTTTGATCAATGTGTCCCAAAACAAGATAATTATCTTTTCACACTAATTGGAAGCCTATTCCATAAGTTTCATCATAATCACTTCATTATTGTAGGCTGTAGTGTGCATAAAGACACTGAAAAAACTTCAAAAAAGTACAAAAAAATTTTTTTTACCGGAAGCTAAAAACCGGAAGTTGGGATGCAGAACTATTGTAAACCGTACTACATACTCATGTACCAAGTTTCATCCAATTCGATTATCAGGTACAGAAGTTATAGAGCTTTCAAAAAAACAGGTGCTCCAGGGACCCCCCACCACCTTGTTCACTATCGCTCAAAAACTAATCAGTTCTTTGCCATACATGTTTGCATCTTTTTCCAAAGTGTCATCAAAATTCGTCTACGAACGAATGCTGTGTGCTCCCAACAAACATTGAAAAAAGTGTGACACATTAAACAGGTGTTCGGGAGGACCCCCACCACTTATTCCAATATTATCCAAAAACTAATCAGTTCTTTGTTACTTAAGTCTCCATATTTTTCCAAAGTGTCATTAAAATTGATTAATGAATGAAGTCTGTATGCTCCCAACAAACTTAAAAAACAAGGTGTGAAAAGTCAGCATTTGTATGGTAGACCCCCCACCACTTTGATCAATGTGTCCCAAAACAAGATAATTATCTTTTCACACTAATTGGAAGCCTATTCCATAAGTTTCATCATAATCACTTCATTATTGTAGGCTGTAGTGTGCATAAAGACACTGAAAAAACTTCAAAAAAGTACAAAAAAATTTTTTTTACCGGAAGCTAAAAACCGGAAGTTGGGATGCAGAACTATTGTAAACCGTACTACATACTCATGTACCAAGTTTCATCCAATTCGATTATCAGGTACAGAAGTTATATAGCTTTCAAAAAAACAGGTGCTCCAGGGACCCCCCACCACCTTGTTCACTATCGCTCAAAAACTAATCAGTTCTTTGCCATACATGTTTGCATCTTTTTCCAAAGTGTCATCAAAATTCGTCTACGAACGAATGCTGTGTGCTCCCAACAAACATTGATAAAAGTGTGACACATTAAACAGGTGTTCGGGAGGACCCCCACCACTTATTCCAATATTATCCAAAAACTAATCAGTTCTTTTTTACTTAAGTCTCCATTTTTTTCCAAAGTGTCATTAAAATTGATTAATGAATGAAGTCTGTATGCTCCCAACAAACTTTAAAAACAAAGTGTGAAAAGTCAGCAGTTGTATGGTAGACCCCCCACCACTTTGATCAATGTGTCCCAAAACATGATAATTATCTTTTCACACTAATTGGAAGCCTATTCCATAAGTTTCATCATAACCACTTCATTATTTTAGGCTGTAGTGTGCATAAAGACACTGAAAAAACTTCAAAAAAGTACAAAAAAATTTTTTTTTCGGAAGTGAAAAACCGGAAGTTGGGATGCAGAACTATTTTAAACCGTACTACATACTCATGTACCAAGCTTCATCCAATTCGCTTATCAGGTACAGAAGTTATAGAGCTCTCAAAAAACAGGTGCTCCAGGGACCCCCCACCACTTTGTTCACTATCGCTCAAAAACTAATCAGTTCTTTGCCATACATGTTTGCATCTTTTTCCAAAGTATCATCAAAATTCATTCACGAACGAATGCTGTGTGCTCCCAACAAACATTGACAAAAGTGTGACACATTAAACAGGTGTTCGGGAGGACCCCCACCACTTATTCCAATATTATCCAAAAGCTAATCAGTTCTTTGTTACTTAAGTCTCCATCTTTTTCCAAAGTGTCATTAAAATAAATTAATGAATGAAGTCTGTATGCTCCCAACAAACTTAAAAACAAAGTGTGAAAAGTCAGCATTTGTATGGTAGACCCCCCACCACTTTGATCAATGTGTCCCAAAACAAGATAATTATCTTTTCACACTAATTGGAACCCTATTCCATAAGTTTCATCATAATCACTTCATTATTGTAGGCTGTAGTGTGCATAAAGACACTGAAAAAACTTCAAAAAAGTACAAAAAAATTTTTTTTACTGGAAGTTGGGATGCAGAACTATTTTAAACCGTACTACATACTCATGTACCAAGTTTCATCCAATTCGCTTTTCAGGTACAGAAGTTATAGAGCTCTCAAAAAAACAGGTGCTCCAGGGACCCCCCACCACTTTGTTCACTATCGCTCAAAAACCAATCAGTTCTTTGTCATACATGTTTGCGTCTTTTTCCAAAGTGTCATCAAAATTCATTCACGAATGAATGTTTTATGCTCCCAACAAACATAAAAACTTTGTGGAAAAAACCACCTGTTGTATGGTGGACCCCTCAACCCTTTATTCAATGTGCTCCAAAAGCTAACAAAATCTTTCTCATGTTATTTAAAAGCTTTTCGCAACGTTTCATGAAAATCGATCGGTAATTGTAGGCTACAGTAGGGATAAACACCTGAAAAAAAAACTTTTTAACCGGAAGTGACAAACCGGAAGTTGGTATGCAGAAATATTGGAAACAGTACTAAAACCTTATATACTAAGTTTCAATAAGATCATAGCTCGGGATCAGAAGTTATTCAAGATTTAAACTTAGAGGTGTTCGGGAGACCCCCCGCCATTTTGTCCAAATTTGAAATGAATCCAGATCTTCCATTTTCAAGTGAACCTGTATCATTTGCCAAAGTTTCATCAAGATCCTATGCAGAAAACTCACCCACCCACCCACCCACCCACCCACACACACACAGACGTACACCAAATTTTTTTTTGGCTATTTAAATAGAGGATGGTCCAAAACAAAAGAAAAAATAAAATTTGGGGTATGTAAGATTTTTTTTTTTCACGATAGATTGCATTACTTCACACAATTTAAAATTGTGGTGAAGTAAAAAGTGAATAAATCTATTTATTTTATTATATATATTTTTAACAAAGTGCTAGTGATCTCTTTTTGATATAAATTAAGTTTATTAGTGATATTAAAAACAAAGAGTACATAAACCCCACCCACTTATTAAAGAATATAAAGAAACATCGTTAAGGTAAATTCTGTATCTCCAGTATTATTTTTATTTATATTTTGTAAATGGGTTTTTCTCAATTTCCAACATGGGTGGGTGAGTTTTCTGCATAGGATCTTGATGAAACTTTGGCAAATGATACAGGTTCACTTGAAAATGGAAGATCTGGATTCATTTCAAATTTGGACAATATGGCGGGGGGTCTCCCGAACACCTCTAAGTTTAAATCTTGAATAACTTCTGATCGCGGGATATGATCTTATTGAAACTTAGTATATAAGGTTTAAGTACTGTTTCCAAGATTTCTGCATACCAGCTTCCGGTTTGTCACTTCCGGTTAAAAAGTTTTTTTTTCAGGTGTTTATCCCTACTGTAGCCTACAATTACCGATCGATTTTCATGAAACGTTGCGAAAAGTTTTAAATAACATGAGAAAGATTTTGTTAGCTTTTGGAGCACATTGGATAAAGGGTTGGGGGGTCCACCATACAACAGGTGGTTTTTTCCACAAAGTTTTTATGTTTGTTGGGAGCATAAAACATTCATTCGTGAATGAATTCTGATGACACTTTGGAAAAAGATGCAAACATGTATGACAAAAAACTGATTGGTTTTTGAGCGATAGTGAACAAAGTGGTGGGGGGTCCTTGGAGCACCTGTTTTTTTTAAAGCTCTATAACTTCTGTACCTGATAATCGAATTGGATGAAACTTGGTACATGAGTATGTAGTACGGTTTACAATAGTTCTGCATCTCAACTTCTGGTTTTTCCCTTCCGGTGAAAAAAATTTTTTTGTACTTTTTTGAAGTTTTTTCAGTGTCTTTATGCACACTACAGCCTAAAATAATGAAGTGGTTATGATGAAACTTATGGAATAGGGTTCCAATTAGTGTGAAAAGATAATTATCATGTTTTGGGACACATTGACCAAAGTGGTGGGGGGTCTACCATACAACTGCTGACTTTTCACACTTTGTTTTTAAATTTTGTTGGGAGCATACAGACTTCATTCATTAATTTATATTAATGACACTTTGGAAAAAAATGGAGACTTAAGTAACAAAGAACTGATTAGTTTTTGGACAATATTGGAATAAGTGGTGGGGGTCCTCCCGAACACCTGTTTAATGTGTCACACTTTTTTCAATGTTTGTTGGGAGCACACAGCATTCGTTCGTGAACGAATTTTGATGACACTTTGGAAAAAGATGCAAACATGTATGGCAAAGAACTGATTAGTTTTTGAGCGATAGTAAACAAAGTGGTGGGGGGTCCCTGGAGCACTTGTTTTTTTGAAAGCTCTATAGCTTCTGTACCTGATAAGCGAATTGGATGAAACTTGGTACATGAGTATGTAGTACGGTTTACAATAGTTCTGCATCCCAACTTCCGGTTTTTAGCTTCCGGTAAAAAAAAATTTTTTGTACTTTTTTGAAGTTTTTTCAGTGTCTTTATGCACACTACAGCCTACAATAATGAAGTGATTATGATAAAACTTATGGAATAGGGTTCCAATTAGTGTGAAAAGATAATTATCTTGTTTTGGGACACATTGACCAAAGTGGTGGGGGGTCTACCATACAAATGCAGACTTTTCACACTTTGTTTTTAAAGTTTGTTGGGAGCATACAGACTTCATTCATTAATTTATTTTAATGACACTTTGGAAAAAAATGGAGACTTAAGTAACAAAGAACTGATTAGCTTTTGGACAATATTGGAATAAGTGGTGGGGGTCCTCCCGATTACCTGTTTAATGTGTCACACTTTTATCAATGTTTGTTGGGAGCACACAGTATTCGTTCGTAAACCAATTTTGATGACACTTTGGAAAAAAATGCAAACATGTATGGCAAAGAACTGATTAGTTTTTGAGCGATAGTGAACAAAGTGGTAGGGGGTCCCTGGAGCACCTGTTTTTTTGAAAGCTCTATAACTTCTGTACCTGATAAGCGAATTGGATGAAACTAGGTACATGAGTATGTAGTATGGTTTAAAATAGTTCTGCATCCCAACTTCCGGTTTTTAGCTTCCGGTAAAAAAAATTTTTTTGTACTTTTTTGAAGTTTTTTCAGTGTCTTTATGCACACTACAGCCTACAATAATGAAGTGATTATGATAAAACTTATGGAATAGGGTTCCAATTAGTGTGAAAAGATAATTATCATCTTTTGGGACACATTGATCAAAGTGGCGGGGGGTCTACCATACAACTGCTGACTTCACACTTTGTTTTTAAAGTTTGTTGGGAGCATACAGACTTCATTCATTAATCAATTCTAATGACACTTTGGAAAAAGATGGAAACTTAAATGACAAAGAACTGATTAGTTTTTGGACAATATTGGGATAAGTAGTACGGGGTCTCCCGAACACCTGTTTACTGTTTCATCATTTTTTCAATGTTTGTTGGGAGCACACAGCATTCGTTCGTGAACCAATTTTGATGACACTTTGGGAAAAAATGCAAACATGTATGGCAAAGAACTGATTAGTTTTTGAGCGATAGTGAGCAAAGTGGTGGGGGGTGTCCCATACACCTGGTTTTTTTTAAAGCTCAATAACATCTGTACCTGATAATCGAATTGGATGAAACTTTGCACATAAGCATTTAGTATGATTTACAAAACTTCTGCATCCCAACTTCCGGTTTTTTACTTCCAGTAAAAAAATTTTTTTTTAATTGTTGGCAGTTTTTTCAGTATCTTTATGCACACTACAGCCTACAATATTGAAGTGATTATGATAAAACTTATGGGAAGGTTTCAATTAGTGTGAAAAGATAACTATCATCTTTTGGGACACATTGATCATAGTGGCGGGGGATCTACCATACAACTGCTGACTTTTCACACTAGGTTTTTAAAGTTTGTTGGGAGCATACAGATTTCATTCATTAATCAATTTTAATGGCACTTTAATAAGAGATAAAGACTTTATTGACAAAGAATTGACTAGTTTTTGGACAATATAGGGATAAGTAGTGGGGTCCTCCCGAACACCTGTTTATTGTTTCAATGTTTGTTGGAAGCATACAACATTCGATCGTTAAGTAATTTTGATTACACTTTGCAAAGAGATGCAAATATGTAAGGCAAGGAAATGATTAGTTTTTTTAACGATAGTGAACAAAGTGGTAGGGGGTCCTCCAAGCACCTGTTATTTTGGAAGCTCAATAACTTCTGTACCTGATAATCGAGTTGGATGAAACTCGGTACATACACATTTAGTACGGTTTACAACAGTTCTGCATCCTAACTTCCGCTTTGTAACTTCCGATAAAATTTTTTAGAACTACGTAGTCCATAATATGGGTTAGCTTTTAATTAAAGTATTTTATGGATATTAGCTCATTATATATCCAGAACACTATGTTTCCAGAGCTGTGGTGAAGTCAGCCTATGCATCAGCGTCGCAATATTTTTTTTTTACATAACTAGGAGATTAAGTTTTTCTTTGCTTTGTTTCCTGCTTTTTTTTGTTATCATTTAAGAGAAACACTCTTTAGCTATAAAAATATTGTTATATTATTGAAGTTTATAGCCTTGACAGGAATCTTAGACATAGATTCAAGATTTCCAGTTGTTTTGGCATTGAACTCTAATGATACTTAATTGTTTTTCTCCCATTAATTGTTTTCTCCCCTTAATTGTTTTCTCCCATTAATTGTTTTCTCCCATTAATTGTTTTTCTCCCATTGATTTTTTTTCCATTTTTTTCATCCCCTTTTGGTCATGGCAAAACTGTCGATCAGTTTTACAAATATTAGAGGTTTAGCGGCTAATCTTAACTCGGTGCATGAGTATTTGCAACGTATTTCACCTGATATTCTTTTCCTCACAGAAACGGTTATCAGTGGAAAGGCGGCCAAATTAGACGTAAACAAATATCTATGTCCAAATTACGAGTTAGAACACTCATTTTTAGATAAGCATGGTGTTTGTGCTTATATACGAAACTCCATACCATATGTGAGGATTAAAGCATTTGAATTGAGCTCAAAGCATCACAATATGGTTTCTTTGAAGATTTGCTGTCCTAATCAAGCTCTTTTTGTATTTGGATTATATCGCTCAGCAAACTCCCCTGAGAACTCACATTTTTTTTCAGGACTTATCTGATAAGATAGATAGGTTAAATGACTACACAACTACTAAATTCGTTGTACTTGGTGAGTTTAATGTGCACAACAAGGAATGGCTTAAGCACAGTTCGAAAACGGATGAACTTGGTAAACAAGCAGAATTATTTTCGTTTTTTCGTTGTACCATAACTACACGCAAATAAATGACCAGCCAACAAGAGTTCCAGATATTCTAGGTCAAAAAAGAAATCTTCTTGATTTATTTTCAATAGACGATCCGACTATAGTGCAATTCAAAATCTCAGAGCCTCTAGGAGGATCTGATCACAATTTGATCTCAACTACACTAAATATTGAAACGCCCAAGCCATTTAAAACCAATCCTAGACGTGTTTAGAACTACAAAAATGCGGATTGGCAAGGCCTCAAAAGTCATTATAAATGGTATCCATGTAAACAAACTTGCTTAGTTGAACAAGATACAAATAAGGCTGCTGTGATTTTTCTGATCTAATACTGGCAGGATTGCGTAAATTTCTACCAAATAGTCTAATTGTCCCGAGAGTAGATCCTTGGTTCACCAAAAAATGCAAAGAGTCAATTAAACAAAAAATAATTGCGTTTCGCAATTAAAACAAGCAATACAAAAACCTTGAGAGAATATAACGCTGCCAGGAACATATGTCGGTTATTGAAAAACAAAGAAAAAAATCGTTATAGTTCATAAAAGCAGCGAAATTTGCCGAGCATCCTACGGGCTCTCGACAGTTTTTTAAAGCCGTTAAAGCAGTGCAAAATAATTTCACTCAATCGTCACTACCACCCTTAATTCATAATGATGTACCCATAATAAAGCCAAAAGAAAAGGCTGATCTTCTTGGAAAACTCTTTTCTGAAAACTCAACTTTAACTGCACCTAATTTCTCGCCAAAACCAATTCCTCAGGTACCGTACAAAATGAAGTATATCATCTTTCGCAAGAATTTCATACGTAAGATGCTTTTGCAAATAAATTCCAATTAATTATCAGGTCCTGATAATATCCCTCCCATCATACTGAAAACTTTTGCAAGAGAGCTAGCACCAATTCTCACAAAAATCTACTATCTATCGTACAAGAAAGGTGTATTCCCAGACATTTGGAAGTTTGCTAGCGTTCAGCCTGTATCAAAAAAAGGAAAAAAGAATGACCCAAGTAATTACAGACCGATATCCATCTTGTCGGTTGTTGCAAAAGTGTTCGAAAAATATATTAACTATAATATTATGACTTATTTGGAATCTTCAAACATTTTTAATGGAAGGCAATATGGGTTTCGACAGGCACGATTGACAGGAGATTTGCTATCTTATGTAACACATGTCTGGAACAAGTCGCTCGAGCACCATGGTGAAACATTTGGCATTGCACTGGATATATCCAAGGCCTTTGACAAAGTATGGCATGACAATCTTATATGTAAGATGAGATGTTATGGTGTAGAAGAGCAACTTATTTCTTGGATTCAAAACTTTTTAACTGGGAGAGAGTTTCGAGTAAATATATATATATATATATATATATATATATATATATATATATATATATATATATATATATATATATATATATATATATATATATATATATATATATATATATATATATATATATATATATATATATATATATATATATATATATATATATATATATATATATATATATATATATATATATATATATATATATATATATATATATCAACGACTTGTTAAATTTCACCGTTCATTCCATTCATAGTTTCGCCGATGATAGTACGCTACATGCATCCCATGAAACACAAAGGCAACGGGCATCTGATGTTATTAATAACCATAGATCTAATTTGACGGATTCCTTAAACTCTGATCTTAAAACAATTTTAGAATGGGGTCATACAAACAGTGTAGAATTTAATGCTAGTAAAACACAGTTTTGCCACTTTACAAGATCATCTACATCTAACCCTTTTTCATTAAAATTTGATTTTAACGATCTAGAAGAAAAGGAATTATTACCGTAATAGTTCAATTACAGTAATAGTTATTTAGATTTCGACAGCAAAAGTTTGTTTGTTGTTTTCTTTTAGACAAAAAAAAACAGTGGTCGTCATTTCCCCTAGCTCACTCGGAAAGGTATATTTTTTTGGTCGTGAGTGGGTTAACTACCAGCAAAGTCTCCGGTCTGAACATCATTTCTCCTATTCTAACAATATTTTCAAAGGAACTTGCACCTTCTCTTACTAAAATTTTCTACAAATCCTATAGATCTGATATTTCTCTTTCGTGCTAGAAGTTAGCCAATTCATTCCCAAAACGAAACAAAATGTGATATTTCAAATTAAAGACCGCAATACCCTTCTCTCAGTTCTATCTAAAATATATGAGCATTATATTAATGCACACCAGTAATGCCAGATCGGGTGATTTGTTTCCGTTTATGGGATATTTCATTTAAAACAGGAAAGCGGACAAAAACTTGGCAAGTGCGGGCTTTTTCACAATTAATTATAGAAGCTTTTTAAATTTTAAACTTATTCAAAATGATCGCAACAACTATTTTTTTACTATCCTTCCAGAAATATGTTGATTGCTCAATAATTTTGTTTAAATGAATCTGCCATTCATCACCTTTATAGTATTCAGTAAAATCGATGATATTTCAGCCTTCTGATGTTGATGTTCTGATATTTCTTACGAAAATAGAAACAAAAATTTCGAAAATCCCACAAGCAATAACATATTTCTGAGCTTCAGGAATATTTTCACACTACGAGACGAAAAATAAAATCACCTACAATAAGGAACTACAAGATCCTTTCTATGCATCGATGCATTTTGAACATATTAAAAAATATTGTTATAGTGGTGGATTTTGAAGTTTTTTCCATATAAACAATTGGATTTATATATATGTATATTTTTTTAATTGATGGGAAGTTGATGGGAAGTTTTTCCTTAAAGAAACGGTAAAATCGGTAAGTTTTGATACGGCAACGGGAAATTTATTTTTTAAAGTCTAGCTTTAAACATTTTTGGAAGACAAATCTGACAGCCAATACGTTTTTTGAAACAAAAGATCAACAACCGATCGAAACACACCGATTTACATAGTACAAATGAAATGCTTAGTCCGAATCAACAGTCCCGGGGGTGTACAATCCACAAAGGTTTAAAAATCGTTCATCAACACCTCAACAGGCATATTGTTGTGGGACCTACGTCTTAAAAGGTATCTATGTGTGTTGTTGTAATTCCTACACAGCGCTTTTTATTAAAAAAAAATTTGTTGGACCCCCCCCCTAAAACTTTTTCTGTGTGCGCCCCTGATATATATATATATATATATATATATATATATATATATATATATATATATATATATATATATATATATATATATGTATATATATATATTATATATATATATATATATATATATATATATATATATATATATATATATATATATATATATATATATATATATATATATATATATATATATATATATATATATATATATATATATATATATATATATATATATATATATATATATATATATATATATATATATATATATATATATATATATATATATATATATATAGGCATGACCAGATATGTATGAACAATTTTCAAACCGTCATTTTCTTCGCTCCCACCGACTAATTATGTTCTATTTGACTCAAATATGAAGTGTATCCAGTTTTATTGAAATCGGAAAATAATTACCCACCGCGCAGTGGCGTCGAAGATAAGAAAATTAGCAGAATAATAGGATTTTTTATTTTTATTGCATATAATCACCTTGAAACATAATATACCTCATAATTTTGATTTTTTTATTAAAAGCTAATTTGTTTACGATTCCAACGAGCCTAAGTATGTAGAAATCGATCTTAGGAAAGCGGTTTTATCTTAATTTTTCTTCTTACTTATACGAGCCTTTAATTTATAACAATCTTTTTTTCAAGAGAAAAAAATAATTTTACTTCGGTCTGAAAGACCTAAGTATTACATTCATGAGCCAAAAGTGAAATTCTTACCCCCACTTTTTTTGGCATTTCTCGACGTTTTAGGACCTACTGATTCTAAAAAAGCAAAAAAAAAAAATGTATGTCTGTCTGCCGGCCGGCCGGCCGTCAGTCATTACCTACGCTGCAGGGAATACGGCTGGAGGGATTTCAAAAATTTTTTTTCTAAAAATAGGTATTCACAAGGGACAGGTCCGAAAGGACGCTGTGTTCGATAACTGTACCGGAAGTGTGTCAAAAAATCATTATGTGTGTCAAAAATAGCAAATTTTCATATTTTTGGCTTAAAAAACGTTCATTTTAAGTGATTACGAGTAGGAACATTAAATTTGGAGAAATCTGTATGGTCGGGATTGGTATGTAAGATCAAAAACTAGATTATTGCATTATAAGTTTGTCAAAAAAATGTTGTCAAGTGTGTCAAAAGAAAGATTTTTATTTATTTTTTTAGCTAATTTTTTGGAAAAAAAATAAAATTAATTTTTTGTTTGAAATGAAGTTTTATTATTATTATTGAGAATTATGGCATTATAAGTTTGTCAAAAAAATGTTGTCAAGTGTGTCAAAAGAAATTTATTTATTTTTTTACCTAATTTTTTGGAAAAAAAATAAAATTAATTGTTTGTTTGAAATGAAGTTTTATTATTATTATTGAGAATTATGGCATTATAAGTTTGTCAAAAAAATGTTGTCAAGTGTGTCAAAAGAAAGATTTTTATTTATTTTTTTACCCAATTTTTTGGAAAAAAATAAAATTGTTTCTTTGAAATGAAATTTTATTATTATTATCGAGAATTATGGCATTATAAGTTTGTCAAAGAAATGTTGTCAAGTGTGTCAAAGATTTTTATTTAGTTTTTTACCTAATTTTTTGGAAAAAACTCAATTGCTTCTTTGAAATGAAATTTTATTATTATTATTGAGAATTATGGCATTATAAGTTTGTCAAAAAATGTTGTCAAGTGTGTCAAAAGAAAGGTTTTTATTTATTTTTTACCCAATTTTTTCAGAAAAAAATAAAATTAATAGTTTGTATGGCTTGATATTTTATTATTATTATAGAGAATTATGGCATTATAAGTTTGTCAAAAAATAATGTCATGTGTGTCAAAAAACGATTTTATTTATTTTTAGCCAATTTTTTTTGTTATCATTTGCTGCTTTTTTTTGTTATCATTTAAGAGAAACACTCTTTAGCTATAAAAATATTGTTATATTATTGAAGTTTATAGCCTTGACAGGAATCTTAGACATAGATTCAAGATTTCCAGTTGTTTTGGCATTGAACTCTAATGATACTTAATTGTTTTTCTCCCATTAATTGTTTTCTCCCCTTAATTGTTTTCTCCCATTAATTGTTTTCTCCCATTAATTGTTTTTCTCCCATTGATTTTTTTTCCATTTTTTTCATCCCCTTTTGGTCATGGCAAAACTGTCGATCAGTTTTACAAATATTAGAGGTTTAGCGGCTAATCTTAACTCGGTGCATGAGTATTTGCAACGTATTTCACCTGATATTCTTTTCCTCACAGAAACGGTTATCAGTGGAAAGGCGGCCAAATTAGACGTAAACAAATATCTATGTCCAAATTACGAGTTAGAACACTCATTTTTAGATAAGCATGGTGTTTGTGCTTATATACGAAACTCCATACCATATGTGAGGATTAAAGCATTTGAATTGAGCTCAAAGCATCACAATATGGTTTCTTTGAAGATTTGCTGTCCTAATCAAGCTCTTTTTGTATTTGGATTATATCGCTCAGCAAACTCCCCTGAGAACTCACATTTTTTTTCAGGACTTATCTGATAAGATAGATAGGTTAAATGACTACACAACTACTAAATTCGTTGTACTTGGTGAGTTTAATGTGCACAACAAGGAATGGCTTAAGCACAGTTCGAAAACGGATGAACTTGGTAAACAAGCAGAATTATTTTCGTTTTTTCGTTGTACCATAACTACACGCAAATAAATGACCAGCCAACAAGAGTTCCAGATATTCTAGGTCAAAAAAGAAATCTTCTTGATTTATTTTCAATAGACGATCCGACTATAGTGCAATTCAAAATCTCAGAGCCTCTAGGAGGATCTGATCACAATTTGATCTCAACTACACTAAATATTGAAACGCCCAAGCCATTTAAAACCAATCCTAGACGTGTTTAGAACTACAAAAATGCGGATTGGCAAGGCCTCAAAAGTCATTATAAATGGTATCCATGTAAACAAACTTGCTTAGTTGAACAAGATACAAATAAGGCTGCTGTGATTTTTCTGATCTAATACTGGCAGGATTGCGTAAATTTCTACCAAATAGTCTAATTGTCCCGAGAGTAGATCCTTGGTTCACCAAAAAATGCAAAGAGTCAATTAAACAAAAAATAATTGCGTTTCGCAATTAAAACAAGCAATACAAAAACCTTGAGAGAATATAACGCTGCCAGGAACATATGTCGGTTATTGAAAAACAAAGAAAAAAATCGTTATAGTTCATAAAAGCAGCGAAATTTGCCGAGCATCCTACGGGCTCTCGACAGTTTTTTAAAGCCGTTAAAGCAGTGCAAAATAATTTCACTCAATCGTCACTACCACCCTTAATTCATAATGATGTACCCATAATAAAGCCAAAAGAAAAGGCTGATCTTCTTGGAAAACTCTTTTCTGAAAACTCAACTTTAACTGCACCTAATTTCTCGCCAAAACCAATTCCTCAGGTACCGTACAAAATGAAGTATATCATCTTTCGCAAGAATTTCATACGTAAGATGCTTTTGCAAATAAATTCCAATTAATCATCAGGTCCTGATAATATCCCTCCCATCATACTGAAAACTTTTGCAAGAGAGCTAGCACCAATTCTCACAAAAATCTACTATCTATCGTACAAGAAAGGTGTATTCCCAGACATTTGGAAGTTTGCTAGCGTTCAGCCTGTATCAAAAAAAGGAAAAAAGAATGACCCAAGTAATTACAGACCGATATCCATCTTGTCGGTTGTTGCAAAAGTGTTCGAAAAATATATTAACTATAATATTATGACTTATTTGGAATCTTCAAACATTTTTAATGGAAGGCAATATGGGTTTCGACAGGCACGATTGACAGGAGATTTGCTATCTTATGTAACACATGTCTGGAACAAGTCGCTCGAGCACCATGGTGAAACATTTGGCATTGCACTGGATATATCCAAGGCCTTTGACAAAGTATGGCATGACAATCTTATATGTAAGATGAGATGTTATGGTGTAGAAGAGCAACTTATTTCTTGGATTCAAAACTTTTTAACTGGGAGAGAGTTTCGAGTAAATATATATATATATATATATATATATATATATATATATATATATATATATATATATATATATATATATATATATATATATATATATATATATATATATATATATATATATATATATATATATATATATATATATATATATATATATATATATATATCAACGACTTGTTAAATTTCACCGTTCATTCCATTCATAGTTTCGCCGATGATAGTACGCTACATGCATCCCATGAAACACAAAGGCAACGGGCATCTGATGTTATTAATAACCATAGATCTAATTTGACGGATTCCTTAAACTCTGATCTTAAAACAATTTTAGAATGGGGTCATACAAACAGTGTAGAATTTAATGCTAGTAAAACACAGTTTTGCCACTTTACAAGATCATCTACATCTAACCCTTTTTCATTAAAATTTGATTTTAACGATCTAGAAGAAAAGGAATTATTACCGTAATAGTTCAATTACAGTAATAGTTATTTAGATTTCGACAGCAAAAGTTTGTTTGTTGTTTTCTTTTAGACAAAAAAAAACAGTGGTCGTCATTTCCCCTAGCTCACTCGGAAAGGTATATTTTTTGGTCGTGAGTGGGTTAACTACCAGCAAAGTCTCCGGTCTGAACATCATTTCTCCTATTCTAACAATATTTTCAAAGGAACTTGCACCTTCTCTTACTAAAATTTTCTACAAATCCTATAGATCTGATATTTCTCTTTCGTGCTAGAAGTTAGCCAATTCATTCCCAAAACGAAACAAAATGTGATATTTCAAATTAAAGACCGCAATACCCTTCTCTCAGTTCTATCTAAAATATATGAGCATTATATTAATGCACACCAGTAATGCCAGATCGGGTGATTTGTTTCCGTTTATGGGATATTTCATTTAAAACAGGAAAGCGGACAAAAACTTGGCAAGTGCGGGCTTTTTCACAATTAATTATAGAAGCTTTTTAAATTTTAAACTTATTCAAAATGATCGCAACAACTATTTTTTTACTATCCTTCCAGAAATATGTTGATTGCTCAATAATTTTGTTTAAATGAATCTGCCATTCATCACCTTTATAGTATTCAGTAAAATCGATGATATTTCAGCCTTCTGATGTTGATGTTCTGATATTTCTTACGAAAATAGAAACAAAAATTTCGAAAATCCCACAAGCAATAACATATTTCTGAGCTTCAGGAATATTTTCACACTACGAGACGAAAAATAAAATCACCTACAATAAGGAACTACAAGATCCTTTCTATGCATCGATGCATTTTGAACATATTAAAAAATATTGTTATAGTGGTGGATTTTGAAGTTTTTTCCATATAAACAATTGGATTTATATATATGTATATTTTTTTAATTGATGGGAAGTTGATGGGAAGTTTTTCCTTAAAGAAACGGTAAAATCGGTAAGTTTTGATACGGCAACGGGAAATTTATTTTTTAAAGTCTAGCTTTAAACATTTTTGGAAGACAAATCTGACAGCCAATACGTTTTTTGAAACAAAAGATCAACAACCGATCGAAACACACCGATTTACATAGTACAAATGAAATGCTTAGTCCGAATCAACAGTCCCGGGGGTGTACAATCCACAAAGGTTTAAAAATCGTTCATCAACACCTCAACAGGCATATTGTTGTGGGACCTACGTCTTAAAAGGTATCTATGTGTGTTGTTGTAATTCCTACACAGCGCTTTTTATTAAAAAAAATTTGTTGGACCCCCCCCCTAAAACTTTTTCTGTGTGCGCCCCTGATATATATATATATATATATATATATATATATATATATATATATATATATATATATATGTATGTATATATATTATATATATATATATATATATATATATATATATATATATATATATATATATATATATATATATATATATATATATATATATATATATATATATATATATATATATATATATATATATATATATATATATATATATATATATATATATATATATATATATATATATATATATATATATATATATATATATTAGGCATGACCAGATATGTATGAACAATTTTCAAACCGTCATTTTCTTCGCTCCCACCGACTAATTATGTTCTATTTGACTCAAATATGAAGTGTATCCAGTTTTATTGAAATCGGAAAATAATTACCCACCGCGCAGTGGCGTCGAAGATAAGAAAATTAGCAGAATAATAGGATTTTTTATTTTATTGCATATAATCACCTTGAAACATAATATACCTCATAATTTTGATTTTTTTTATTAAAAGCTAATTTGTTTACGATTCCAACGAGCCTAAGTATGTAAGAAATCGATCTTAGGAAAGCGGTTTTATCTTAATTTTTCTTCTTACTTATACGAGCCTTTAATTATAACAATCTTTTTTCAAGAGAAAAAAATAATTTACTTCGGTCTGAAAGACCTAAGTATTACATTCATGAGCCAAAAGTGAAATTCTTACCCCCACTTTTTTTGGCATTTCTCGACGTTTTAGGACCTACTGATTCTAAAAAAGCAAAAAAAAAAAATGTATGTCTGTCTGCCGGCCGGCCGGCCGTCAGTCATTACCTACGCTGCAGGGAATACGGCTGGAGGGATTTCAAAAATTTTTTTCTAAAAATAGGTATTCACAAGGACAGGTCGAAAGGACGCTGTGTTCGATAACTGTACCGGAAGTGTGTCAAAAAATCATTATGTGTGTCAAAATAGCAAATTTTCATATTTTTTGGCTTAAAAACGTTCATTTTAAGTGATTACGAGTAGGAACATTAAATTTGGAGAAATCTGTATGGTCGGGATTGGTATGTAAGATCAAAAACTAGATTATTGCATTATAAGTTTGTCAAAAAAATGTTGTCAAGTGTGTCAAAAGAAAGATTTTTATTTATTTTTTTAGCTAATTTTTTGGAAAAAAATAAAATTAATTTTTTGTTTGAAATGAAGTTTTATTATTATTATTGAGAATTATGGCATTATAAGTTTGTCAAAAAATGTTGTCAAGTGTGTCAAAAGAAATTTATTTATTTTTTTACCTAATTTTTTGGAAAAAAAATAAAATTAATTGTTTGTTTGAAATGAAGTTTTATTATTATTATTGAGAATTATGGCATTATAAGTTTGTCAAAAAAATGTTGTCAAGTGTGTCAAAGAAAGATTTTTATTTATTTTTTTACCCAATTTTTTGGAAAAAAATAAAATTGTTTCTTTGAAATGAAATTTTATTATTATTATCGAGAATTATGGCATTATAAGTTTGTCAAGAAATGTTGTCAAGTGTGTCAAGATTTTTATTTAGTTTTTTACCTAATTTTTTGGA
>OY856188.1:142047416-142132126 GCA_963693315.1 Diogma glabrata | reverse complement strand
ACTAGTTTATTGAATGTTTCTACTCATCATTTTTCTTCAACAATATTATCATTTAACGTTTCTAATTAACGTTTTATTCATCAACATTACTTACCGCTGATGATTACTAGTTTATTGATCGTTTCTACTCATCATATTTATTCAACAATATTATCATTTAACGTTTCTAATTAACGTTTCATTCAACCAAATTACTTACCGCTGATGATTGCTAGTTTATTGAATGTTTCTACTCATCATTTTTCTTCAACAATATTATCATTTAACGTTTCTAATTAACGTTTTATTCAACAACATTACTTACCGCTGATGATTACTAGTTTATTGATCGTTTCTACTCATCATTTTTCTTCAACAATATTATCAGATAACGTTTCTAATCAACGCTTTATCCATCGAAATTCTCCAACGTGACCAGCGTACCAATGGAAGGCTGATGGAATCGGAATAGGAGGTCAGGAATTAATCGTGGGGTGAGTACACTCAGTTTGTTTTTTTTTTTATTTTTTTTTAATTAAGGTGGGGGGGTGTGAATGGGTGTAAAAGGGCGTGTCAGAGATTGAATCGGGACATGCTAGTCGTCGAATGTGTGGGTGAATGTGTGACGTGTGAGTGTGTGGGCGTCTGAGAGTGAATGTAGGGGTTGGGCGTGGTGATCGTGGATCTTTCGCCCATGGCGTCGCCAGAGTCTCCATTTTTCCACTTGTATTTCTTTCCATTTCTGCAGATTTTCGTAAATAGCGTACATTTCTGTATTTGTGCTGAAGTAGCAGGTATTACTCTATCAAACCCGCGATGGCTGAGTCTTAGTCGTGATGGCTTTAAACTACTCAAGGTACGCTTCCTGCTATGCCACTCTCATTGGTTCGCCACTGAGAAAGCGCTTCATTACAAATTGGCGCCCAACGTGGGGCTTCTCTAAGGGTTTCTACAGTGATGTAGGACCCTGGAGGAGTCCCTCCATGTTTACACAAAATTTGAAAAATTTTTTTTTTGAAAATTTTTTTTCATGTTAATTTTCAAGTTGCACCCAACAATAGTAAGAGACTCTGGCGGCGTGGAAGCAGTTCCCTGCTTCACACGCGCAGGAGCGAAGGAAGTCTGAGATTCCTCAGACTTTCCTTCGATGGGGTTTTGCGTCCCCACGCCTCCAGCTACAACTCTCCTTTTTGTATTTTGATAACGCAAGGGTGAGAATGGTTCTTCGGAATCATTCTCAATGGGCTTTACAAACCCACGGACCCTAGTAACGGCTGGGTTTCTTACTGGCACGGGGAATGCCGGGGGTGACCGGGTGCCAGGATTAGATATTTGTGAAATGGCGTATACGCCTATCACATCCATCCTGGTCATCTGGCCATGCTCTGGGTTCGCTGTGACAGTGAGATTCTCAGCTGGGCTAACTGCTCCATAACGTTAGAGTCCCCTCCCTGGAGCGTTAGCACCCTATGGTCTGAGTTGTCCGGTTCTCGCGAATGATACTGGGGAACATCTTCTAAAGCAGTTCGATATCAACTGCTGAGGGAAGATGTTCGCCCAGCCTTCATGTCGCGAGTTAATTGGATTAACTCAGATCATAGCACCTCGCCCGTATGTGTTGGTGGTGTGGATCGCAGTTGGCAGGTGTTGATGATCGAATGGTGGTCCAGAGGATTTATCTTCTGGCCATCCCGTCAGCACTTGTCAGCTGGGTGAGATCCCATCAGCACATACCCCTTCTTATTCCTTTCCCACCCTACCTTTTCCCATCCTTTTACCTCCGCTCTTCTTCCCTTCTCCTTTCTGATTTCCCATCCTTTAACGTAGCATAATTTTACTTTTCTTTGGTCCCAAACAAACAAAAACATCTTAAAACAACAACAAATAATGAAAGACCGGCGATCACCCCTTCCAGCCCCATGTGTGGTGAACTTCCCCCAGGATTGGTCCGTCTGTCCTCCGTCCACAAATAAATAAATAACAAAAAAAAAAAAGGAAAATAAATATTTATTATTGTGTAAATAGCAAATAAATAAATATAATAATAAATAAATAAATAGAATAACCAATAAATAAATATAATAATAAATAAATAAATATTTAATAAAGAAATAAATAAGTATTTATTAATTAAATAGTTAATAAATACATAAGACGGCAAAACAGCTGATAATATTGGGAACTAAATTTTTTTTTTTTCAATATATTTTAGATGCCAGCACAAAAAAATAAATATTAAACAAATAGATTATACATCAAGAATACGTATTTAAACCAAATATAGGAATTAATAATATATCAAATAAGGAAAACGAAGAGTATTCAACTCAAATAAATAAGCATCAAGAATAAGAAAATTATAACGGAAAACCAAAAATTTTATTCACCAATTTAAAGCTAACCTGGATAGAAGACTACAATTCGATTAATATTAGGTATAGATTGTTAGATTTAATCTTGTTTGTATATTTTCGTTTAAGGCATGATAGGCTAAGTTTTTTTTTGTATTTTTGTTAAATTTTGAAACACATTTGCTTGTCGAACCGTAGGCTTGCCGCACTTTTTTTTTTGTTTTCCCTTTTTGATTTTCGATTCGGGGAATTTCTGAGCCGCCCGAAATCGATTCGGAAATTTTTGTTTAATCCCCCGCCGACAATAGTGTAGGATATTAATTTTCACGCATTTTGCTTCATAATTTTTGTTCCCCACTTACCTCGTTAATAACAGTATAACTTACCTGTTTTTTTTTTGGGCTTCATTTTCGCGTTTGTTTCACCAGATTGAACTGCTGCCCGTTAAAGCAAAAAAAAAAAAAAAAAAAAAACAAAAAAACAAATTTTTCCTGATTGTTCACACATCAACAACGTAAGTAGTAATAGATATTTCATTCTTGATTACCCTCGGCGATAGCCCGTTTTACAAGTTTCTTAATCCATACATTGGACGAAGTGGTCAGATATCGCACAGCTGGTTAAGGGTTTGAATAACGAAATTTCCATACAACTCTCTAATATATTTCAAGTACTAAAATATTGTAATAAAGTATTTTTGTCTGGTAATAATTAAATTGTTTATTCGTTTTCAACGTTTGCAATAAGTAACACTTGGCTAGTGTAACAATTTTTCTCCCTATACTTGTCTTTATTGGTCTGGTCCTGTACGGCGGTTTGAGTTTTCATAATGTCAGCGGCTGATAAGATTGACGTTCTGGACAGGTCCAGCTCTTGTGCTGATTGTCAGCACGAAATAGTGCCGGCCGACGTAAAACTCCTCACTCGGTGTAACCACCTCTTTCATGACATCTGCCTCAACGACTGGTTGTTGCAGAATAGCACCTGCCCGATTTGTCGAGCCGCTTGTGAGCGTGCAGAATTACAGAGGTTACCTCGAGGGAGGGAGAAAACTAATGATACAATGGTGCCACCACCACCGCGACCGGTGACCCGCTCTATTACCGCAGGCTGGCAACGTCGTTCCAGTACCGGAATTCAACCCTCGTCCACTCCCTTGGCAAACCGTCTCCCACCATCTCGACTCGCCGATGAAGTGCGAGGGAATATAGCTCAAAGATCTCCCATATATGGTGCCGCTGCAGCGGAAGATCCAGGTTTTCAGGAAGCGGTAAATGCTCACATCGATCGGGAAATTTCAAGAATTAATCACTCAATGATGCAATCACGTGCTCCAGCACCTGAAGTGTTGTTACCCCTAGCACATAATGCAGTATCACCCACCACCCCGCGTCATCAAACGGTTCATTCCGGAAATTATACACCAGTGAATGCGTATATGCGAAATAATGTACCAGTACCACCATTGTTTGCTGAGCCTCCTCCTGCTCTTGCTCCAACTAGAATGAGAACACATCTCGAGCAGCACTCTACAACAATTAGAAATTGGAACGTAACGTTCTCGGGTAGACCCGATGGTCTAGATGTTGAAGCGTTCATCTTCAGAATAGAGCGGCTGACCGAGATGTGTTTAAATAGCGATTTTACTATTGTCACCCGTTGTCTGTACCTGTTGTTCACAGATCGAGCAGCTGATTGGTTCTGGAGATATTTTCGCCAGAACCGACAGCTTATTTGGACTGACTTGTGTCATGCTCTGCGAATTGAATTTCAGGACCGGCAGACGGACGAAGAAGTGAAGGAGCGGATGAGGGCCAGAAAACAGCGGCCCACGGAATTGTTTGACGAATTCTTACAAGCGATTTATCGACTGGCAGATAAGCTACGAGTACCGATGTCGGACGCGGAGTTGTTATCCTTGATACGCAACAACTTACGATTAGAAATTAGAAGGGAGCTGTTATATGTTACCATTTATGGACTGGAACATCTGCGCCAGCTCTGCCGTGATCGCGAAAAGTTATGGGCCGAGTCAGTAACCAGATCGCGAGATTATAATATTCGACCGTCTAGACCGGTGTCTGAGGTGGATTTAGATAGTGAATTCTCACAAATTCAAATTAGCGAATTGCCAACTGAATCATTACCAATTACCTCTAACGAACTTGCGGCAATACAGCCTGCCCCTAATATGAAACGAATAACCAGTTCAACTATTTGTTGGAACTGTAAACGACCTGGTCATCGGTGGCACGATTGTCGTGAATCTCAGCGATTGTTTTGTTGGGGATGCGGAAAAGACGATGTATTATGTCCTAACTGTGAAAATTGTCGGGGAAACCGAAGGGGGGGCCAGATTCCCAACACCTTTTCTCGCTCCCAGGACCTGTCTTAGAATCATCTGAGACCAAATTCGATTTATCTCCTGATCCCTCGGTTGTGTCATCTACCACTCCCACTAACCTATTTGTACCCGATACACGGTCGAACCGAACCTCAACTTCCAATCTGATAGAACACCCGTTAATTACTACTTCGGTTACATTAGTACCCACTCATGATACTAATGTGAAATTATTGAAACGAACACCCGATCATACTGAACCGCCTCCATTATGGACCAAAATCAAATCGTTCCAACAACGATTGAACGAATACCTGAAAATACGCGCAACCATATTTGTCGATTCATTATCCTCTTTGAAACTTCCATCGCGCTCTGCGCTCCGTTCTCGTATTTATTGGCAACAACGACATCTGTTTAAATCCAAAACCATTTCCTCCATTGTGAAATTGGCCAACGATGTGAGATCTTATGCCACCGTGTCAATATTGGGTAAACAACATACTGGACTGTTGGATAGTGGAGCGTCCTTGACTGTAATTGGTGGTGATTTTGCTAAAGAAATCGTGCAAACTCCAGACCTCCTGACTTATTCATCTGCAGTAGTTCGTACTGCCGATGGCCAAAGGCAGAAGATCCTGGGATTTGTAAAAACAAAGATTTCATTTATGAACCAAGTCAGAACCCTGGACGTCTTCGTTATCCCGTCTTTAACGCAAGATCTATACTTAGGTATAGATTTCTTTAATGCTTTTGGCTTGTTTAACCCATTATTTAGCTTACCTACACTTTCGACTACAGAGTCAGTAATTTCAGATTTGTCTATGGACAACCAGGAACGCTTACAAAACGCTATCCAACTTCTACCATCATTTTCGAAAATGGGTCTGGGTCGAACACATCTGTTAGAACATGTTATTGATGTGGGCACTGCAGCTCCCATCAAGCAACGACACTACCCAATATCGCCCGCCATTGAGAGACTGATGGGAGAAGAACTGGATAGAATGTTATCTCTGGGTATCATAGAGGTTTCAAACAGTCCATGGTCGAGCCCAGTGGTTTTAATTCGCAAACCCGGGAAGAATCGTCTTTGTTTGGATAGCCGAAAGGTCAATACAGTCACCAAAAAGGATGCTTACCCCCTTCCACAGATTGATGGAATTTTGAGTCGTCTGCCACAGAGTAATTTCATTTCCAGTTTGGATCTGAAAGACGCTTTTTGGCAGATACCTCTTGAAAAACACTCCCGAGAGAAAACTGCTTTTACGGTCCCGGGGCGGCCATTGTATCAGTTCGTAAGAATGCCTTTCGGACTGTGCAATGCGCCGCAAACAATGACTAAATTGATGGACCAAGTAATTCCTCCACATCTCAAGTCGTGCGTCTTCGTATACTTGGATGATCTTCTAATAGTTACAGATACCTTCGAGGCCCATCTGAAGCTGTTAGAAGATATCTCCCAGTGTCTTAGACGTGCGAACTTGACGATAAACGTGGAAAAAAGTAGGTTTCTCTTGCCGGAGGTAAAATATTTGGGATATGTTGTGGGAGGTGGTACGTTGAAAATTGATCCTGATAAAACTCTAGCTATTTCTGAATTTCCTACACCGCGTACGTCCAAACAGATTCGACGTTTCCTGGGTATGGCGGGTTATTATCGCCGTTTTATATCTGATTTCTCTGCTATGTCCTCTCCAATATCAGATTTGTTGAAGAAAAATTCTAATAAATTCGTATGGACACCCGAAGCTGAAATAGCATTTGTAAACCTCAAAAATGCTCTCATCTCAGCACCAGTCCTCATAAACCCCGACTATACTAAACCCTTTACTCTCCAGTGCGACGCTAGCAACGACGGTATAGGTTGTGTATTAATGCAGTGTGACATGGACGGTATGGAACATCCCATAGCGTACATGTCCAAAAAGCTAAATTCTGCGCAGCGCAATTACTCCACTAGTGAGAAAGAGTGTCTAGCCGCCGTACTGGGGGTAAAGAAGTTTAGAGCGTATGTCGAGGGTCAGGCCTTTAAGATCATAACTGACCATGCTTCATTAAAATGGTTAATGCAACAAAAAGACCTTTCTGGTCGATTGGCTCGTTGGAGCCTGAAATTGCAGGGTTACGTCTTTGATATTGAGTACCGAAAAGGAAAATTAAATACTGTTCCTGACACTCTATCAAGACGTGACTCTGTCGATATCATTTCTGAACTATGTCCAGTGCCTGAATTAGATCTTAATTCCCCTTTCTTCAACACTTCTCGATATTTGGAGTTGGTAAATCTGGTTACCGAAGCAGACGGTACATTGCCTGATCTGAAAGTAATTTCTGGTCGGGTTTATAAACGATTGGCTTGTCTAGATCTTGATATTCCTTCAGAGGGTGAGGTCTGGAAATTGTGGTTACCTGAGGAATACACTGACGAGTGTATTGCAAGGGCCCACAATCCTCCTACCTCATCTCATGGAGGTCTAGCAAAAACCTTGTTTAACATTCGTAAATTTTACTATTGGCCTCGTATGTATACCCAGGTTAAATCGTACATCGGAAATTGTAAGACCTGCAAAGAAAGCAAAGCGACTAATGTTCCACTTCGTGCTCCCATGGTTTCTCAGATGAAAACAGAACGAATTGGTCAGCGATTGTATATCGATATTCTTGGCCCTTATCCTCGTTCAAAGGCCGGGAATATCGCTATTCTTGTAGTATTAGATCATGTTACTAAATATCCATTTTTATTTCCTTTACGGAAACTAACCGCTGAACCAATTTGTCATCTATTGGCTACCAATGTCTTTCACGTATTTGGTTGTCCCGAAGTTATTGTGTCCGATAATGGGACGCAGTTTAAGTCTAAACTATTTGGAGATTTCTTGGCGAAGCACGGAGTGAAACATACATTACTAGCGTTATATTCACCTCAAGCTAACGCTTCGGAACGGGTAAATAGAAGTGTTTTATCTGGTATTAGAGCCTATTTAAAGGAGGAACATTCTAAATGGGATCTGCACTTGAGCGAGATCGCTTGTGCACTACGTTGTTCCCTACATCAGACACTTAAATGTTCCCCATATTACGCAATGTTTGGAATACCTATGGTGACTCATGGTTCGTCATATGAACTGCTGAGACGATTGAATAGTCTTCATGATCCAGGTGAAACGATTCTGCGACCTGATTATCTTAATAAGATTCGAATTCGAATTCTTGATTTAACTGCCGAAGCATTTGTCAAAAGTGCCGAAAGATACAATTTACGAGCTCGATTAACTTTGTTTAAACCAGGGGATACGGTGTTCCGAAGGAATTTTATTTTGAGTGACGCCGGTAAGAAATTATCGGCTAAACTGGCACAGAAGTTTATTGAAGCCAGAGTAATAAGGTTGGTAGGTAGCGCTGCTTACGAACTGGAGGACCTGGCTTCTAAACGTAGAGGTGTTTACCATTCCAAGGACATTCGTGCCTAATATCGGTGATAACTTCTTTTGTCACTATGTTAGTAACTTTCGCTTGTGTTTTACCGCCATTGTAAGTCAAGAGTATCGACGACCATATGAGGGTAGTTTCGTCTTGAACTCACAGTTCAGTAAGCGTGTATCAGCTGTGGTGTTCGGGTCTTGTTTCAAAATTTTTTTTCTGTTTTGACTATTTATAAGTGTAAATTCCGTGATTGAACGTATTTGAATTTGGTTCAGTTGGTTACCTTGAATCTATATGAACAACCTTCCGAGTCACTTGGACGGAAGCGTACAACAGTGTGGCCCGGCTAGCTCAGTCGGTATAGCATGAGACTCGTGTTAGTTCAGGTGTGGGTTGCGAGCCTGCATAACGTAAAAACGGAGTTGTGTCGGATGTTTCATTATTTCAAAAGAAGTCGGTCCTACGGTGTTTTTCCTTTCGGTCTGTAGCAGATTGAATCAATTTTTTTTGTGACTTTAGAGTCTCGGGAACCCCAGATCTGCCCGAAATTGGGTCTGGAAGATTTTAGTTATCCACCGCTTGCAATAGAGTAGAATACTGATTTTATCGATACCCCTCCCAAAAGTTTTTTTTTGCATATTCTTAGATACTTTGTTACTTTGTTTCTGCTAAGACTGAGTTTGTAATACTGATCGCATTGATTGCTAATCTGTGGTACGTCGAGGTGCTTCACCAAGCTAATATGTATATACAAGGTCTATTGGCGACCAGCCTATGCCTTTTTCAACTTCTTTTTGGTCGTAGGTGCTCGTCCAAAAAGCACTTGCTCTGTAATGGATAGTCTGGGCTAATGTCTGAACCCAGTATATTATAGTCTCAGATTTATTGGTTTTCATTTTTTTTTTATTCACCTGTACCGCGCGTAATAGTTTCCCATCCATTCACCTTCAATAGCCGTATTTTTATAGTCCCCGTAACCCGTAGTTCCTTATTTTTCCTAGACCCCATTTAAATTTTCAATAGTTGGACCGACCATATGTGAGAAAACCAAAAGATTTTTGCACTGATTACGCTGGTTTGATATGTTAATTAATCTAATATAAGATTGGTTGGTTTTAATTAATTAATAATTATCTTTAAAGATCATCCATATTTTTATTTTACAACACCCTAAAAATGACGTGCGCTATGGTTACATTCAATATACTATTAAAGTTTGAATTCTCTAAACATCAACCGTAATTAAACAACTAACCTTTTTTGAACCCTAAGTCGGCTGTGCGTATTTTTCCAGTCATCAACATTCAACGATTTAATATCTCGTTTTTTTTAAACATTCTATTGTCTTATTTTCTTTCAAAATGATTTTTCCGTTTCACTATAATGTGATTCTGGATTATAGTTTTGCATTTGATTCATTTTGAATTCAATGGTGAATGTTGTTGATGTGTCGGAAATATTTTGTGTTACAACCTTGTCGTTGTGCAATAGTATCAAATAACGAACGGTTTTGTGTAATTTTGAAAAATTCCCAACAATTGAAAACTTGATGGAAATTAATTTCCAAAACACCGTATTCGAGTTTTTTCGAGACAAAAATTTTTGGCTATATAATACGGCTCTGTCAATTATTAAAATCGCTTAGTTTATTACATTTGCGTGGTGATGGTTATGGTCACATAGTCATTCCGTCCGGTTGACTTTCAAAAATCATAGTGCAAGTTATTTGTGAGTTTAAATTTAAAACAAAAAAAAATTTTATATGTTGTGTGCCGTTCTGAATCATACAAAGAAAAAAAAATTAATGAATTTGTAAAATTGTTAACGCAAAAAAAAAATCTTTATATGTTTGTGTTGTGCCCACTATAATAATGTGCCGTAAAATCAACAAGCAAAAAAATTGCATTAAATCTACGTAGTACAAAATATTATAATCAATATTAAATTTGGTGAGTGCCAATATTTCCATTAGTTGAATTTGTTTGTATTTAGTATCACTGAGTTAGTCCAATTTAGTCAAAAATTTATATGTGCAAGTTAAAACAAATTGATATGTTTTGTGACGTAACGAAAACTGTACGCGCGCTATCATCCTAATGTTAATTATTTTTGACATAAATGTTTTAGTGATAATTAAATGGAATTATTGTGACTAACTATTAAAATATATATTTTTTTTGTGGAATATATTTTGTATCCACGTATTTCTCTTAAAATTTAAGTAGAACAATTGTTTGTGCTAATTAAAAGTTTTTAACTCAGTTGAATGAGTCCTATTTTTTTGTAAAACTTAAATTATTTCGACTGTCGAAGATTTAAGAAGGTACGATAAATATTATAAATTCGAACTACTATATTATGTAAAAGAAAGATGTATCTTATTTATTAGTTGTGTATTTGTTTAAATAGACCATCGAATTGTAACAAAATATGATTACAGTTATTATGCTAAATGAACGTATGCTGTATTTTATTTTCTATTGAACGTCGTGGAATTTGATAACTTGTGTTATGATAACATAAAAAAAATGGTTTATTTTTATTTGTGATTCTGAAATTTACCAAATTTAAATGGCAGTACTATTTTGAAGTTGGATGTTGATGTGAATAAATTAATAATATGATGCAAGATCCAAATTATAAAAAAGGCCGGAATATGACGTCCTTCAACGATGAGGCCACAATATCATCATCCGCCGTATCAATATTTTGGCGGTTACTACTGTAGGTTAGTGCAACTCAGCATTGGCATCAGGTTTTTGGCTGTTGCTATCGTCTATTATACCTGTTTCGACACACCAATAATACAAAATTTTCATTTAATTACTGCCGTATCGCTTCATTATCATTGTTACAACTTGGTTACAGTTATACTTCAACGAATAATTTAACGGGTGTGGTTACAATTGATTACCTTTGGGATTTCAACGCATACGTCAACCATTACTTTTGCCGTATTGCTTCCTTATCATTGCTACAAAGTTGTTACAGTTATGCTTCAACGAATGGTTTGGCTAGTGTTGGTACAATTTGTCACATTTTTTTTGGGATTTCAACGCATACGTCAACCATTACTTTTGCCGTATTGCTTCACTATCATTGTTACAAAATTATTACAGTTATCCTGCACGTATAGTTTAACTAGTGTTGGTACAATTTGTCACATTGTTTGGATTTCAACGCATACGTCAACAATTATTCTTTTTTGCCGTATTGCTTCACTATCATTGATACAAAATTATTACAGATATACTGCAACGAATAGTTTAACTGGTGTTGGTGCCATTTACTACAAGTTTTGGATTTCAACGCATACGTCAACAATTATGTTTTGCCGTATTGCGTTCCCATCATTGATACAAATTGTCACCGTTCGATTTCAATAAATAGTTTGGCTAGTGTTGGTACACTTATTTTTGATTTCAACGCATCCTGCCACAACTACATTTCAACGCATTCGGCTTAATTGATTGCAAGTTTATTTAACATTTCTACACAACCATTTATTCATTGTTTATAAGAACAACATTATATAACGCTGCTGACTGCCAGTTTATGGACTGTTCTTACGGGTCATTCACTGCAACAACGATATCAATTAACGTTTCTACGTAACGTTTATTCAATAAAATTGTTTAATGATTGCAAATTTATTCAACATTTCTACACAACCATTTATTCATTGTTTATAAGAACAACATTACTTACCGCTGATGATTGCTAGTTTATTGAACGTTTCTACTCATCATATTTATTCAACAATATTATCATTTAACGTTTCTAATTAACGTTTTACTCAACAACATTACTTACCGCTGATGATTACTAGTTTAGTGAACGTTTCTACTCATCATTTTTTTATTCAACAATATTATCATTTAACGTTTCTAATTAACGTTTCATTCAACAAAATTACTTACCGCTGATGATTACTAGTTTATTGAACGTTTCTACTCATCATATTTATTCAACAATATTATCATTTAACGTTTCTAATTAACGTTTCATTCAACAAAATTACTTACCGCTGATGATTGCTAGTTTATTGATCGTTTCTACTCATCATTTTTCTTCAACAATATTATCAGATAACGTTTCTAATCAACGCTTTATCCATCGAAATTCTCCAACGTGACCAGCGTACCAATGGAAGGCTGATGGAATCGGAATAGGAGGTCAGGAATTAATCGTGGGGTGAGTACACTCAGTTTGTTTTTTTTTTATTTTTTTTTAATTAAGGTGGGGGGTGTGAATGGGTGTAAAAGGGCGTGTCAGAGATTGAATCGGGACATGCTAGTCGTCGAATGTGTGGGTGAATGTGTGACGTGTGAGTGTGTGGGCGTCTGAGAGTGAATGTAGGGGTTGGGCGTGGTGATCGTGGATCTTTCGCCCATGGCGTCGCCAGAGTCTCCATTTTTCCACTTGTATTTCTTTCCATTTCTGCAGATTTTCGTAAATAGCGTACATTTCTGTATTTGTGCTGAAGTAGCAGGTATTACTCTATCAAACCCGCGATGGCTGAGTCTTAGTCGTGATGGCTTTAAACTACTCAAGGTACGCTTCCTGCTATGCCACTCTCATTGGTTCGCCACTGAGAAAGCGCTTCATTACAATATGGGCTTGCATTTTATTCTAAGTTAGGCATGTTTAGTGTTAATTATAATAAATTATTAATTAACGTCTCAAAATATCCGAAGATACCATGCCAACTAGGGATTGCGATTAAGTTTGAATAATTTAAGTATCTGTAAGACATTTAAGGACGCTAACTTTGAAATTTTAAGGATTAAAGCTATCAGGAAAAACCCATGAAGGAAAGGCGTTCTAGAGATGAAAGACTCTGTTGAAAAAATTACGTTGACAAGCAACAGTTTTGAACCGTAAAAGGATGGGCTTCAACATTTGCTCTGGTGTTACGCGATAGGTTTGCTAGTCTAGGTAAAATTGATTTAATATCTGCAGAAGTTCGTTCATCCATTTATTGGTAGAATATTGTCAGATCAGCAACATCTCGTCTGTGCTGTAAATATTCAAGCTCATTAGTAAGAGTTGAGTTGCCAATCAGTTTAATAGCTCTGCGCTGAACAGAATCAAGGCACTTAAAATTACTACAATAAGCTTCACCCCATATGTGAAAACAGTACTCCATGCAGGGACGTATAAATGATTTGTAAATTAATAGAAGCTGTTCGCTATTAAAAAACTTACACTCTAAAAACTTAAATTTTAAGATTGTGATATCACTGCCATAAAAGTGTGTAGATAATTTATCAAATTTTTAATGAATTTATCCATTTCAAATGTAAAAAAACGAATGTCAAATGTTTTGGGTTGAAATTTCAGTTATTTTACACACAAAGTGCGTTTTTACACGGAATTCGTTATGTCACACTATTTCTGTGTGATCTTACATTTATTTTGTGTAATTTCAATTTTAAAACACCTTATGTGTGTGAATTTGCGCATAAAATTGAAAAAGTAAATACTGTAAATTCTCAACCTGTTTTCTATGGATTTCGCATAAGTATCGAAATCGATTTGAAGACGCGTACGTTACCGAAATCAAAAATATTAAGAGGTAAAGCTTTTCTTAATTCAAAAAATTAGGAAGAAATTGATATAGATATTTTTTTTGTTTTCTAGTTTGACGGTTCATTTTATAAATTACATCTAAAAAACCCAACAAGTAATACTCCATGGATCGCAATTATAAGTAAGGAAATACTATAATGTTTTACTTTTAGCAGATTTATAATTTATGTGTAAACATAATATAGTTCAAAAACTCATCTCTAAAACTTTATTTTACAGAAAATTCTTGGATTTGGCAGTTTCAACGATTTGGCAGTTTGCAAAAGTGTTACAGCGATTTGTGTGTTACAGTGATGTTTAATGTTTTACATAGTGAATAAAATATTAAATTTAATTTAATGAATTATATGTAATAAATTTAAGTTATTGTATATTTAATAAATAAAATAATTATGATTTAAACAAAAATATTTTGAGGAACTTCACAATTTCCATGTATAATGACATATAATTCTTTTTTTCCACATTTTACAATTTGTAATATTACACTATTTGTGTAAAAACTCACAAAAAACTAATTATTATTACATTTTAAAAATTCGTATTGTTACACAAATTCTGTGAACTCTCACAAATAATATGTTTTTTCACATATCAAAATACGCAGCTTTACACAAAATGTTTGAACGTATTTTACACATTATTTGATGTAAAGTTTGTAATTTACACAACAAAGTATTTTACTATTATTATAGTAGGCAACCCATTTCCTACTATTATAGTAGTGATTTTTTCTTAGAGTGTACGACATCGTCCCATAAAGCCCAATTTTTGAACTGCGTTCTTAGCTAGGTTAACCTTCACGTGAACGGATATTTTTAGCGACTGATATGAACAATATCTACCCCGGTAGATATTTACATAAATCATAATATCAACAAACGTAACTATGTATTTATTTTACTTTTGTGTAAGCATACACCCAAAAAAAAGAGGTAGCTTATTTAACGTAAAGTATATGTAAATTTAACTGAAAATGACGTACGAATTGAGCCAGCGGAGGCGTAAGTAAAGTAATCAAAATTGACAAAGTAAAATCTACTTAAAAGCATTGTAAAAAGGTCAGTTTTTAATTAAACTTGTGCAAAAGCAAATTTTACGTAGACCACAAGTAAATATTTAAAAATATATGTAGCCCTAACGTAGCGTTATGTAATTCACCAAAAAAATGAAAAAAAAATTATTTTTTTTGCAATTATTAATCGTTTTTTTTTTATCAATTCAGGGGGGAATTATATACACGGTAATGATAACAGCGGTTAAGAAGGGAGCCATGTAAAGGATAAAATGCTATTTATTATTAATATTTGTTTGGACTTAACCCGGATTCGATCCCCAGACCTCTGTGTACAAGCAGCAACATTAACCATTCGTCTATCTAAATAATTATTTACAACAATTTATTTATGAATATCATGTTGATGTTTATGTTTAGGACGGTAATACATTTAATATGACTTTAATACTCGAATTCATACGTAATTTTTAAACTATGAAAACGTAAATTTAAAGATCCCTTAGTAGAAGTTACGTATCACATAAGCAATTTCCAGCATACTTAAGTTAATCTCTTCGGGTAAATAGTGGATTATATATACGTGTGTATAAGTATGTTTAACACTATTTGCCATGTAAATTTAACATTTTTCGACGGTTATGTTTTACAAAATCGTTAAGTAAATGTAACGACTTTTTAAGTAATTTCAAAATCAACGTTTTCATATTTCAAAATCAACTTTCGTATAAGCTAAAATTACAGCAATCATATGTTGATTTTACTGTTGCAGTAGTAAATTTGTTTTCAAAAATTTTACAATTTAAATTTTGCTTTATTCACGTGGCACAAGTTAATATTACTTAAATTATCAATACTTTGCACTAGTAAATTTTAGAAAAACGTATGTTATGTTTACAATTTTGGAGTTACTATAGCGCATAAGTAACAAACGCATCGATTTTTTTTCTGAGTGTACAATAAAAGCATATATTTAAAAATAATGTTACTTGTTTTTCACATTGACCAGTAAAGTTCATATAAAATCCAAGGAAAAAAAATTAGGGTGACCAGATATTTCAAATCAGAAAAGAGTATAGAAACTGAAATAGTACCTCATAATCATTTACCCCATATGGAAGCACACTAAAAGAGGTCGACTTAATTTTTAAATTAAAAATAAAACAGTTGAGTTTTAAATTTTGGCTTGTAGTTCAATCTATATTTCATCAATAACATTGGTTACATTTATTAAAACTAAAATAATTTCTTTTGGTTTATCACATTAAATACAGAAAATTCATATTCTGTATCAATTAAAATATATTAAATAAAAAATACTATAAAATGGTAAATTAATATTATAATTGCGTTTTAATAATAATTAAAGGTATTTTTCACTGCTGGCACTTTTTGCTAGCAATTCGGTCTCTAATTTGATTGCTTCCATAAATTCACTGCAAGACATTTTTATATTGTTCTTGATCATCATAACGTTCTCTGGGGACCCATGTATGGTACTAGAAATTCTTTCACAGTCAGAATTAGTGTCTGGGAGACACAAAAAAAAATTCTATAATCTCCTCAATCCCAGCTAAATTAGGTTGATTGATTCTAATTGTTTTGATGATAAAACTCCATTTCTGAAATATGGAAACGTTCAACGTATTCCATTCTGATTCCATTCCACTATTGATGAAAAACATGTTCTAGACAGAGTTGTGAAAACTTGACCATTTTTGATTTTCCTGAAACTTGGCATATAAGTATTATGGACAAAATAAAAAATACAACTTATTTTAAAATTTTTTTAAAGTGCATAGTTTGAGCATAGGGGGCACCCCAACATGCATGAAAAATGAAAATTCTGCCAATCCGATGTAACTTTAAAATTAAATTGCTCAAGAACGGCTATACCGATTTCATCAAACTTTTTTTTGTTTGGTAGATCATTAGTTAGTCGTTTGAAAAAAATCATTTGATTGATTTTGTAATTAATTTTTAAATAAAAATATTAAAAAAAACTTTTTTAAAGATGGCGCTAGGATCGAAGATCAATTAGAATTTAGTTAATTTTTTTCTGAAAATAGTTCTATTCTTACACTAAAATATATCAATTTTACAAAGAGGCATTAATTCTTTTTCTTGAGATATTTAATTTTAAAGACTTTTAGTACGACTGAAATTTGAATTTTTCTTCATTTTTTCAAACAATTTCCTTAACAAAACATTTGAAAATCAATTAAATTTTAACTTTTTATTTTCAATATAGTTCTAACCTTACTTTAAAATATATCAAATTTACAAAGAGGCGTTAATTCGTGTTCTTGAGATATTTAATTTTCCAGATTTTTAGTCCGTCTAAAATTCAAATTGTTCATTATTTTTTCGAACAATTTTTATCATCAAAAAATTTTAACCACTGAAGTTCGAGAAAATAATGAACAATTAAAATTTTAATCGGACTAAAAATATTTAAAATTAAATATCTCAAGAACACGAATTAACGCATCTTTGTAAATTTGATATATTTTAAAGTAAGGTTAGAACTATATATAAAAAAAAAAGTTAAAATTTAATTGATTTTAAAATTTTTTGTTAATGGAAATTGTTTGAAAAAATGAAGAAAAATTCGAATTTCAGTCGTACTAAAAGTCTTTAAAATTAAATATCTCAAGAACAAGAATTAATGCCTCTTTGTAAATTTGATATATTTTAGAGGATGGAACTATTTTCAGAAAAAAATTAATTAAACTCTAATTGATCTTCGACCCTAGCGCCATCTTTAAAAAAGTTTTTTTAATGGCAGGAATGGCAGAATTTTCATTTTTCATGCATGTTGGGGTGCTCCCTATGCTCAAACTATGCACTTTAAAAAAATTTTAAAATAAGTAGTATTTTTTATTTTGTCCATACTACTTATATGCCAAGTTTCAGGAAAATCGAAAATGGTCAAGTTCAAATTTCGACTTTTTCACCTGCGTAGATGACGTTTTTCATCTATTTTGTAATATATTTTCCGTAAAAATAAAAATTTGTGAAAGAGTATATTTAACACATTTTGCTTAAAAAAAGAGTAAAGAGTAAAACCTGTTCGAAAAGAGTATAATACTCTTTAAAAGAGTACATCTAGTCACCCTAAAAAAATATCTACCCGGGTAAATATTGTTTTCTTACGTAATATCAACTTACATAATATCAACAAACGTAAACATGTATTTATTTTACTTTTGTGTAAGCATGCATTAAAAGCATATATTATTTTAAAATTATTTATTTTAAAATGAAGTTACTTGTTTTTCACATTGACCAGTAAAAATGTTCATATAAAACCCAAGGAAAAAAACATCTACCTGGGTAGATATTGTTTTCTTGCGTAAAAAAAAACATAAAAATCAAAAATAAGTGTTAAAAGAAAGTTCAAAATATTTTTTTTCAGATTTTGCGAAATCAATTTAAAAATTAGTCACATAGTTGAACAGGCATGATGATTGGTTAAAAACTCATAAAGTTATTGAATTGCAATAACTGTGATATCTACCCGGTTGGATACTGTTCACGTAAAGGTTAAAAATATGAAAATTCCATTTCAAATTATTTTCAACTTCTAGAAGTCTAATGGCGTGTTCGATTTACGCAACTCGTGCGCACTAGTGCAAACTTTTTTAGTGCTTCAATAAGTTTCAGTACACTAGTGCAGTTTATGATGTTCGATTTACAAGTTTTATTGCTTATTTTAAGTTTTTTAAGTTCGGTTTACCAGTTTAGTACATAACTAACAGTTTGCACTTTTTTCAACTGTCAAATGTTTTTTGAGAAACAGCAAATTTTGTATTTAAATAATAAATGCAAATAATGAATCAAAACCGAAAGTATCTTGTGGTAAATGAACTTTTAACAAGTTCAGATTCATCTGATGATGAAATGGAAGCAATTTGTGTAATGGAAAAGCGGAACTTATGTAAAATTGTTAACATCGTAGAAGTAATAGAGGCTTTTGATAATATAGAGGTATTTTTCCTAAGTATTTATTGAATTTAAAACATTTACAAATAACATATTTATTTACAAACATAGTTCAGACGAAAAAAGACCACTGAACTGCTAAATGGTAGTTTTATTGAATATTTTTTCTCAGTTGTAGTTTGTTTACACTGAGTTTTGAGTGGATCAGTTTTAGGTTTTTTTTTTAAGTTTATTCAAAATTATACACTCATTCAGTTTTTTAGCAACTAACACCAGAAAAATGATGCAAATCGAATACGCCATAACAGATTCTTTCTCTACCAGATCTTTAGAGTCGAACTTTACTGGAAACGGATTAGGCGTGGATAATCTAGAAAAATGACAAGCCTGTGTTTTGCTCGTATTAATTTCAACACTATTAGCGAGCATGTTTCCAAACTTATCTTACATTTGAACAGTGAAAGGCAGGTAATTATAAACAATTTTAAATTGTTTTAATATGTTTAGATGCATGTAAAAATTTTAGTTTCACTGAGAGACTGACCAAAAATATATTCATCCAAATTAATCAAAAGATATTCGTACAAAATCACCTGGATTTTTCATTAAACAAAAATTGGCTTTCAAAAACAAAGATACAAAACATTTGTTCATACAATCATTCAACCAACCAGCGAACTGCCATGTGCGTACTATTAAAAAAACAAAATAGATATCTTTAGATTCGAAAAAAAAAATTATCATAAATCAATTTATTTTAGTTAAAATTTTTTTTTTATGTATTTTTAAACCCTTTCCAATTTTTTATTTTAATTTCCAGGTGTTTTTCATGTAGATTTGAACCTTATTTTTTAAAAGATTTAAAAAAAACATTTTACTTTATTTTTTCATAAACTGTTTAATAATTTAAAGAAAAACATGTTGCATCTTAGGAATAAATTAAAAATATATAAAGGATTGAATTTAAAATCCTTGGTAAACTAATATTATTATCGGAGAACAATGACAACATGACTTTTCATTTTGCATTTTTTTTACAAAAGTAGTATGTTCGTAGTATGTATGTTCGTTAATGTATTTTGATTGATTATTATAATTTCAGCATCTTTTTGCATAGGGATTAATTTTATAGTGATACGGATCCGTAAAGGTTGTTCAAATGCCTGTGAATCAAGCTCCTCGAGCGATAGTTGTCATTCACGTTTGAATAAACCCTTAAGCACCAGTACAACACAATAGTATTGTATTTGTATTAAATTCACAATAGGACCGAGGGATATGTTTCGCCTCTGGCCCGAGGGATAGACGTCGCTTTATGGGCATAATACCCAATATTACTATAGGTTTATACTCGATTTTATGCTTCACTTTATAAGCTAAAATCAAGAAACAATTAAATTGGCAATATTTGATTTTATTCTAATTTTTGAAATATTTTTAGAATTTCGAAAAAAAATTCAATTTTTGATTTTGTTATAAGTTTTGCAATATTTTTAGAATTTTTGAAAAAAATTTAAATCTTTGATTTTGTGATAATTTTTGGAATATTTTTAGAATTTTGAAAAAAGTTTGATTTTATTTAATTTTTACAATATTTTTGGAATTTTGAAAGAAATATGAATTTGTGATTTTGTAATATTTTCTCGAAACGTTAAATGTAGAGGTTTTTGAGTAGTATACTGAGTGTATCATATTTTCATTAAATTATGTTAATATATGATCTGTTATAATTTTCCAGCGACGAATTGATGTTTCGTGTTAGTTTGGTAATAAATTTCTAAACAGAGATAAAGAAATGCTTGTACTTTAACAAAGAGTTATGTTTGATATACATAGCTGCCCAAAACTAAAAACCATGTCCTCATAAAAGTTTTTTGCCGAAAACTATATCAACATCCTTAACCCACACCGAAGTCTTGATATCTCAGAGCTGTGAGATTTCAGGCCCTCCATATTAATACAATTTAATTATAAATTAATATTTTTCTTTGTTCTTGTCGTAGTTTGTAAATTTTAAATCTTTTCATTTTGTTTTGATTTTTTATGTTTGATTTAGTATGAATATGTTTAGAAGCAAATAATTTTTAAATAATATTGTCATTAATATAAATATTTTAATTGACGATTTATATTTATATCCCAAAGGCGTCCGCTTATATTTTAAAATAAATTTGATTATTTTGAATTTTTTGGAATGAAACTAAGACTTTATCACTTTAATATTTTATTTTATTTTTCCAAATATATTTTCGATCTCTGGGAGATCTTCTTCAGGGAAGAAGTTTCTATAAACTGCGAGTTTATAGAAACGTTTTAAACGTTTATAGAAACGAGAGTTTTTAGAAACTTCTTCCCTGAAGAAGATTTCCTAGAGATCGAAAATATATTTGGAAAAATAAAATAAAATATTAAAGTGATAAAGTCTTAGTTTCATTCAAAAAAATTCAAAATAATCAAATTTAAATTATACTTTAAATAGCTGAAAAGTAAAAATTATAATTCAAAATAAAGTTGTATTGAAAATACATTATTGTTATACATATTTAATAATTGTTTAAGTTTTACTACTTTTTGTCATACGCTACCATATGTAGGCGAATTTATGTACATAACAAACAAACAAACAATAATTATTTCAAACTTTGCATTATTTATTTTTATGGCATTGAAATTGAAATTGAAATATAAAATCATAATATTTAAACTTTTTCTAAATCCCTATAATATTCCAAAAATTCTTAAAAATTCAAACTTTTTCCAAACTTCTAAAAATATTGCAAAAATTATTACAAAATAAAAATACAAATTTTTTCAAAAACTATAACAAATTCAAAAATACTCATGTCCAATTTCATGTTCAATTACATTTACGTCATAAAACAGCAATAATTCCAAAAATTGGCTAAAAAAATAAATGAAATCAGTTTTTGACACACTTGACATTATTTTTTGACAAACTTATAATGCCATAATTCTCTACAATATTAATAAAATTTCATGTCATACAAATAATTAATTTGATTTTTTTCAAAAAATTGGGCAAAAAACTAAATAAAAATCTTTCTATTGACACGCTTGACATCATTTTTTATCAAACTTATAATGCCACAATTCTTAATAATAATAAAATTTCGTGTCATACAAATAATTAATTTTATTTTTTTCCAAAAAATGAGTGAAAAAATGAATAAAAATCTTTCTTAATCAGTTAATCAATTTAAAAAACGCAAATTTTAAAATTTTTTTCAAAACAATTAACAGTCTGTATAAAAATTTCGTAATTAAAGAAAAACCTAAACTATAGGAATGCTCTGGCATTTAGCAATTAAATTATGATATCTGTTATAAATTTTATATTGCCCAAACCGGTAGAAAATTCATCAACCGATTTTCGGTACATTTACCTCAAAGAAAAAAAACCATAATTTAAATTCAATCAATGAAAATTAGGTTTTTACAATAATTTTAAAGTGTTACATTTTTATAATCCTTCGTTTAAATGGAAGAATTTAAAATTTATAAAAGCTATTAAGAATTAACAATTCACTATATTTTATTTTGTACGAACAAGTATCATTTAATTCTAATATTTTACTTCGGTTTGAAAGACCTAAGTATTACATCCATGAGCCAAACGTGAAATTCTTACCTCCACTGTTTTTGACATTTCTCGACGTTTTAGGACCTACTGATTCTAAAAAAGCAACAAAAAAATGCATCCCTATGTGCCAGTCGGCCTTCCGGCCGTCACAACCGACGAAATCTAGAAAACGGCTGGTGGGATATCAAAAATTTTTGATTTTCAAAATAGGTATACTTAATGGAAAGAGCCAAAAGGACGATGTGTTCGATAGCTGTCCCGGAAGTGTGTCGAAAAAATCGTGAACTGTGTCAAAACAAGAAAATTTGCATAGTTTTTCTTAAAAAACGTCCATTTTAAGTGATTACGAGTACGATTGGTATGTGAGACCAAAATGTAGATTATTGCATTAGAAGTTTGTCAAAAAAATGTTGTCAAGTGTGTCAAAAGGATGATTTTCATTTTTTAACACAATTTTTTGGGAAGAAAATGAAATTAATTATTTGTATGATATGAAATTTTATTAATATTACTGAGAGTTATTGCATTATAAGTTTGTCAAAAAAAAGATGTCGAGTGTGTCAAAAGAATGATTTTCATATATTTTTTTTTTTTAAATAAAATTAATTATTTGAACGAAATGTTAAATGTAATTGAACATGAAATTATTATTATTAAGAATTTTATTGCATTATAAGTTTGTCAAAAAAATATTGTCAAGTGTGTCAAAAATGATTTTCATTTACTTTATTAGCCAATTTTTTGGAAAAAAAAATTTGATTATTTGTATGACATGAAATTGGACATTGAAATTTTTGAATTTGTTACAGTTTTTGGAATTTTGAAAAATGTTTGTATTTTTGATTTTGTAATCATTTTTGCAATATTTTTAGAATTTTGGAAAAAGTTTTAATAGTTGATTTTGTTATAAATTTTGCAATATTTTTAGAATTTTTGAAAACTTTTAAATTTTTGATTTTATTATAATTTTTGGAATTTTGAAAAAAAGTTTCAATTTTTGATATTGTTATAAGTTTTGCAATATTTCTGAATTTTTTGGATTTTTTAATTTTTACAATATTTTTGGAATTTTGAAAGAAATATGAATTTTTGATTTTGTAATATTTTTTCGAAACGCTAAATGAAGAGGTTTTTGAGTAGTTTGCTGATTGTATCTCTTTTCACTAAATTATTTTAATATATGATCTGTTATAATTTTGCGGCAACGTATTGATGTGATAGTTTTGTGATAAATTTCTAAACAGAGATAAAAAATACATGTACTTTAAGAAAGAGTTTTATGTTTGATATACATCGCTGCTCAAAACTAAAAACAATGTCCTCATAAAAGTTTTTTGTCGATAGTTTTCGTATTAAAATCCTTAACCAAAACCGAAGTCTTGATATCTCAGAGCTCGAGATTTCAGCCCCTCCATATTTTTATGCATAAATTACTTAACAACTTAATGACTAGATCCTCGTAATAGGAACGAAACGAACAAATAACAAATTCCATTTTTTTCATCAAATTTTGTTTAACTTCTTTAACTTTAACAAAACTACACACAAAAGAGTTTTTCTAATTTTCATCTAAATACTTTTTTTTATAATTTCTTTTGAAAAAATTTGGCAGTGTTTTCTCATTTGAAAATAAAATAATAAACAAAAAAGAAATACTGTGAACTATTCTCACACAATAATCCTCCTCGATTTATATTCGCCAACTGCCTTCCAATTATCAAAAATGCAAGTAAACATATCGAAATTTTTCATGAACCAACAGAATTTAAAAAACACGAGACAGCAAATCAAAAGAAAGATCATTCCAGTCTGGTTGAAAAGAAAAAATATAAAAAAACGATGTCTAAGATTAGTTGTTTGAACGCATTGGTGCAAGAATAAGCTAAATCGCTTTAAGTGCGCTGGTTCATGATAAGATAGTGTTTCAACAAATTAATTTTTATGGGGTGAACAGATTCGTAACAATGATTGACTTGATATCTCAAGTTTTATTCGCACGATTAAGTTGAAATTTGGTGGAATTGTTTACTGAATATCCCTTTATAGTTTGGATTTTGGATTTGAAAAATTGTTTTATTATTTTTAAAAAATTCTGAAAGGTCCAAAGTCAAAACATTTTTTTCAAATCGTCGCCGTTTTATGAATCATAGCGACATATTTTCTAATGAAGAATTTAAAAAAAAAATTATTTCGGAACACTAAAAGGGTTGAAACCACGTTAACCAGGAGGCATCTTTTTTACAGTTTATTTCTTGAGCTTCTATATCTTTTCTAATTCTTGATTTTTTTGTGATTTTGTTTGTATTTTTGAAATGTCAATAAACATTCTGTAAAAATGGATATTAAAAATATTTTTCAATTATACACTAGAATACCCCGTTAAACAGAAAATTCAATTTCGTGAATGTTCGTGAGCTCGTTTTGTTACCAAGAATACTAAACGCTCCACTTGAACTTAGGCTTATAAGTAGTGCAATCAATGACTTGTTGATGAAAAATACTAATGCAACTGTGCATAGATGGATTACCTAATATTTGTTCATTTCATAAGAAATATAAAAATTTATTCATTATTTACCTTGGAAGATAGGTTTCACTTTTAATTAGAAAAATGGAGTAAATAATGGCCATTTTTCGTATTAGTATAGTAGAAAAACAATTCATTTGAATATACTACAACTTTACTCTTATTGCTGAGTAACTGTAGTAGCAGCTGGGAAACAGTGAATAGTTATTTCACTTTTAATTATTTTCCTTGCCACTTTATATAATATCTTTATACAATACCTAGTGCTAACTTATACCATTGACAGACACAAACATAATCGCGATTATCTCTGATCGCGATCTCAATTTTGATTATTGTAATCGTGATCTGAAAAATATAATGACAGACACAAACACGGTTACAGAATTTTACCTAGCTTCACTCAATGAAATATTCTTTAATTATTTCAGCATGCTAACAAACTTGATTTCACATTTGATGTTTTAATAATAAAAAGATATTATTTTGGAAATTAATTATGAGAAAATAGAATGATTAGAAATTAATAAAAGTTTAAATAAAATAAAAAATTAATAAAACTTTAAATAAAAAATTTAAGTAAAATATTTGAGCATTGGGCAGTTCATTTGAACATTAGATGTTTACTTCGAGTGAGTCTATCCATGCTACTACATCCATGCTACTACGGGAGTTGTTAAATGGATGTCTGAGATGTCGCCATTGTATCGTCGAGTTGGACACACAGTTGCAATGCGTTTCATAGTTTGTTGTGGAGCGCCGCAGTCACATTGAGAGGACTCTAAAATTGCCCACTTGTAGAAAGAATCAGCACAACGTCCATGATTCGTTCTTATTCGGTTTAGTGTAGTCCAGGTACGACGTGGCAAATTGAAACCAGGCTGAGTAGAAGTCGGGTTAGTAATAGAAAGACCAGGTGTATTGTAATGATGCCAGGGGGTGTCCCAGGCATCCAAGATATTAAAATTTGTTGCCAGCAGCTTGCTGGCAGTTTTATGTGGAGGCTTTCTTGACTTCAATCGACAACGAGTATGGTCGCCGTAATATTCGTGCATGGGTAACGTAATGTTGTTGGTTACCTTTTTATGTTCACGCATGAGCGCATGTGAGCGTCTGAGAGCAGGTGGAACGATATTGCTTAATACAGGGAGCCAAGGTAAGGAGTAGACCTGAAAGTACCACTTATAGTACGCATCGTGACATGCAGCTGACGGTCAACTTTTTCAGTATGTGTGCTATTCAAACAGACTGGTGCGCCGTACTCAGCCACTGAGTAAACTAGACTTAGAGCAGTTTTGCGGATGGTAGCTGGAGTAGCACCCCATGTCGATCCTGCAAGTATGTGCAATATATTGTTTCTCGTTTTAAGTTTTTTTTTACGTATTCTCTAGGTAGAGTTTAAAAGAAAGAGTTCTATCGAGAGTAATGCCCAAGTACTTTGGCTGTTGATTGTATTTAATAACAGTGCCATTAAATAGCACTGATAGTTCGTGTTTGGCCAGTTTGTTGTTTAAGTGGAAACAAAAACTCTCGATTTTACTTAGATTAGGAAATAAGCTTCACGTTCGAAAATAGTCATTCATTATCGCCAGGTCAGTTAAGAGCAACTCTTCCAAGACACCCATGTTTTTATTTTGAGTGGCGAGGGTCCAATCATCAGCGTAACCAAATTTCTTTGATGTTGTGTCAGGAATGTCGTGAATGTACAAATTAAAAAGTAATGGCCCCAGGACGGAACCCTTTTCAACAGCGCTAATCCACTTTTGCTTTCTCGCGGCGTCCAATGAGTAAATTAAGTCATCAGCCACGTCTGCCTCACCACTACTAAGGTACTCCTCATATAATTTATCGTTCTCTTTACTCCGGCCAGGAATGTATTTTTCACGGAAGCCTCTTGGGATTCATTTCTTAGCAGTTGAGATAATGGCTCCAACGAACCTATCGTAATTTTTAGGAATGGGTGGGATCCAGCGTATTACTGCATCCAATTCCAACCTATGTTTATCCCAGTCAGCTTTGTTAAAATTCCATCTAGATTGAGGAGTCGAGTTAACGAGTGGGATTTGGATTCCTACCTTAAGAATTACTGGACGATGTTGAGAGCGTGGAAAACCATGTAAAAGAGCTCTAGATATTGGAATAGGGTTACGTTGTTCGTTTTTTGTGGAAAAACAGAGGTCGGGATTGTAATCACGTCGCCATCTAGAAGATCTAAAGGTTTTCATGTCTTTCGCATCATATACCAGGAACATGTTGTTACCATCCGCCCAGTCGGTCAGTTGTATGGCATTGGGGCTGTTGTTGTAGTAGGACCACTGGGTGTGTGTTTTAAAGTCACCAGCATATATTGCTGGGTGGCGAAATAATGGTAGAGTAGCAGCTGGCCATTCTTGTATTTGGAGACTTGTATACGTTAACAATCTTCGTGTCTGATATATCATCAACAATAAGATGTATATCGTTGTCCTTCTGTGAAAGTACATGGGTGCAGTTCATGATTTCTGACTTCACATACATGGCAGAACCGTATACTTAATGGTAAATAGCACTAATTAATTTGTAACCAACAATGTTTCCTCTAGAGGTAAATTGCGCTTCATCTGCTGCATGCGTTTCTTGCAGAATTACCACGTCGATGTCGAAATCTTTCAATACTCTTTTTAAATGTTCAGCTTTTTACTTGCTTATGCCTTCAATGTTTAATTGCAAAATACGGATTGAGGGTCCAAGATTTTTTGTCGTATGGTGCTTAAAAGTAGCGTGGTTATTGTGATTTTGGTTTTGGTTCATGTTCATTTTTTTTTGTGTCACAGCCAAGAGTTCGAAATGAAATGTTTGGCCACCATATTGAAATAGACTATTAGCGTAACCCAGGGTGTAGCGCGAGGAGCTTGTCTATTAACACAAACCGGCAATAAAATAATAATACTGAAATAACAATTTGAAACTAATTATTTTTTTTTATTGCAACTGCATTTATCTGTTAAAGCTTTTTCGTTAAAAATGTTTAAAAAATAGTTCTTTTACTCTAACACGTTCTTTCTCTTTTTCGCATTTCACAATTATCGGGTTTGAAAAACAAGATCTGGTTATGAAACACGATTATCTTGAAAGCAGTGTAATCGTGTAGTGACAGACTGAAAAAATAACAGGATAATCGGGAATCTACGATTATCTAGTTTGTGTCTGTCATGGGTATTACGCTTCTCTATATAAAATCTGTTTCAAATTACTTGCGTTGCTGTGGCATTTCATTTAACACTTCCAACGATATATTGAAATAATAAATCAAAATAAGTCGATCAAAATTATCTCTTCTACAGCACGTTTTCCAAATACCATACCCATATAACTTCCGAAAAAAAGGAAACAAAAATCTCAATTGTATCAAATTGTTAGTGACACTATCTTTCTTAATAGTTTTCCCCTAATACTTAAATTGACAACATTAAACCTTAAAAGAAAACAATAACATATCCGTTGCACGTGTTCCTCGTTGTCTTTTTTTACTTCATCGATTCATAAAAAGGGAAAAGAAAATTAGGGATAGATTTTTCTGTTATTTTTTATATTTATTTTTTAAAAGAAAATTGACAACGTTAAAAAAATAAACAAAATCATATTTTTATCTGTTTGATCTATATAGAGAGGTGTGCTGACAAGTAGTTCACCGAATGTTTAAATACGTTTCTCCTAAATGTTTTCAACTGTTAAAAACCAAATTTATCAAGCTGAAAATTTTAAACGGCGCGGCGGTTAACGTGAAAAATATTTCTGTTTGAGATTGAGAAATACCATTTAGAACAGTTTTAATCTACTAATAGAAGCGCTCGCGAACAATCGTGGTTTGCTTGTATTTTCCCAACCTTTTACTTTTCCAATACCCCTTGTAATATATCTGAGAAGATGAGTTAACTAAATAGTAGATTGTTACAATAAACTACAATGTTTTAACAGAAAAAGAAACTTAATAATTAGATTATGATCATAATGATGATGTTAGTTACAATTCGGCGAGGGTGAAGTCGTAATGTTTATATTCTGTGGTATGTTTTGAGATTATTGCTTTTTTGATTGAATTTCATGTAAACGTAAGATAACGACATGTGTTATTATCTCTTATTTTAGTATCGAAGTTTGTAATTGATTAAAGAATTAGTATTGATGATTTTTATTCTAATTAAATTAAATTACTGGTAAAGATTTTTTCATAATGTAGAATTTTTTCATTAAATAGGAAAGGCCATAGTTTGAGATTGAAATTATTTTATTGCAAACTTTTATCTTTGACCTTTGTATTAAAGTTTAAACAGTGTATGATATATTGTTGAGGTTGGTCGTTTCTATAAATACTGACTGACAATCTAAACCAATTATCCTCTCATAACTTTTGCTTTTAAATTGTTTTGTCGGTGAATTAACAGCTGTTATTTGACCACAAAATATTTTAAGCCTCTATTACTAAAGTGCTTGCTTCCGTATGTACATATATATTTTCCCTACATGAAAAAATGTATATGCGTCTTACTTACTGTTTAAATCTTACTTACTGCTGGGAATTCTGGAAACATAGTAGCAGAATCTTAGTATCCAGTGAAGACAGCAAACGCAGGTTCGAGGTAAAACTGTAAATTAAACGGATTACAACTGGTTTGAATATTAAAACTGGTTGTTTCATACAAATTTATAGCTTATGTATTTATTTGCAGCTTTCTGCTACGTCGGTCATCAAAATGGAGAATTTGGAGTTAGTTTTCTCATGCATCGTTGAATAAATCAATATGTCATCCGCTGCTCCCAATTAAATTGCAGGCATGCAGTTTCAAAATCTGCACCTTCAAATTAAACATATCGGTATTTAATGTTTATGCATCTCTTGAATACAAACCCGAATTTATTTAAACATTTTTCTTTACGATGTCAAAATATGGATCCTTTTATGTTAAAGCTTCGATAAACGAGTCGAGCATCGAGTCAAGCAGTTATAAACGCGTTTAAAAAGCTATGCCAATGTTTATTTTCTTTCAACTATTAATATCAACTTTATTTCAATGATTTTTCCATAATAATATGCAATATTGTATTGTTTTCTAACCTGATGAAAAACTTTTGATTTTTGACCATTTTTGATTTTTCTGAAACTTGGCATTATTATTATTATTATTATTATTTATTATTATTTATTATTATTAACATAAAATACATCATTTTAGTTCCGTGTTCAATTTCAAAATTATGAAAAAACATCCCCAATACAAATTCCGTCAATACCAAACATACCAAATGTTTAGGCATTTTCAAAAAAAATCTATAAAATATGTGCATTTTCAAAAGAAAGAATAGCCCTATAGTAATATTCAAAAAAACGTAAACAAATCTGTTGGGAAAATCCTAAAACTTTATCTTCAAAATATGATAGCACATAATATATTATCTATGTAAACCAAAAGAAATTACTAAAAATTCATGCCGGCATAACTCCATTCAAGAGCAATAAAATAAAAAATTCAGAATTTAGTTTTTTTCATTCGTTCCACGAATGACATACAAAATTTTGATTTAAAAAAAAATCCTTAAATAAATGTACATTTTCAAACGCATTGCCCAATTAAAATATATTGCTGACATCTAACATTTTAATTTATAATATTTTTATCTGTGAGGAGAGTACACCCTGTTTTTCGAAGTAATGGTTTATTCGTTACATCGAATATTTTTGATTTTAATGAATTTCGATTTTGTGAATCAAATTTTCGATTATATGATTTTCGGTGATGTGATCTTTCGATGCTATGACTTTTCTGTGGTATGAATTTTCGGTTTTGTGATTTCTGGATATCGGTTCTGTGATTCGACGATTTGATTTTTCGATGTAATGATACGGACTATTCTTTTTTCACTCTAAAATATATCAAGTTTAAAAGAATTTGTGCTTATAAATTTTTAAAACGGTGTTTATTTCATTTAATATTAATTTATATATTAAAAAGTTCGGCGAAAAGTTCTGTTATTATTGTGATTTATAAATAAAAGTAATAAAACATATAACAAAATTAAACTAGAATAACAAACATTTAAGTGTTATTATTTAGGCAAACGAAAATTTTGATTATGTTGATCCCCATCGTCTCGACCACAACATAATCTGGCGCACTTGATTAACCCTACGGTTTCTAGATAAATATAATCTGGCATAGTTGGAAACAATATGTAAGCTAGCCTATATCTAGCTAGCTAGATTATGTTGTGGTCGTTGTGAGAACATGTCAAAATGATATTAATTAGAACGGTTGTGTTAAAAGACAATAGCAATAGCAGGGTTTCTAATCCGGATATCCGGATATCGAATTATCCGAATTGTTCGACCAATTTTGACTATTCGATTATCCAGATACTTTTTTGCAATTATCCGAATATTAAAAAACCCTTTATTTTGAAAAAAAAAATAATCAAATTGCGTGCAAAGTTCAAATAAATATTCAAGTTGCGTTGCAAAGTTTGTTAGTGCAGTGAAGTGACTATAAGTTTTAAAAATTTATTGATAACTTTAATGTTTTGAAAACTGTAATCATTGAATATTTTATGTAACACTTCGTGAATCGGCAGTGTAAAGATATTTTACTAATACATATTTATGTAATGCTATATTAATTTTAAACAAATAATATTTTAAAAAACTAGTGGCCCTGTCAATAAAATCTGAAGTGTTGGCAGTGTTGTTTTAAAGTTTATGAGAGCTGTGCTTCTAAATGATGACTCCGTGAAGAAATTACTATTGAAAGTGAAGCTGAAGAAAGTCTAAGTAGTGAAGTTTGTATAAGAAATCGTGACTGCAGAAAGAAGTTGAGAGGCTATTGCTTCAATTACTCATGTTGAGAAGCAGAATGAAAGAAGTTCCATATTGCTAAAAAAGATTTCATTTATTTAAATTAGTGTTTGCAATCTTGGTATCCGGGTCCCCGGATACCCGGGTATTTAGGAAGATTTTTCGAGTATTTAATATCCGGATATTTTGGTCGAATACCCGAACAACAAAAGGTCCAGTTTTTTCTCAATAAAATTTACAAAATAAAATTCAGCTCATTCTCTTTTTGCAAATTTGAATTATTCTTTATGCTAGTTGTTGACAAATGATACTATTCTAGCCATACAAATTGCAATATGTCATCCATAAACATTAAACTGCCCTTTAGTTAACTGTTATTGTTTGTATTACGAAAACAACAGAAAAACGACGAAGAACACATAATAAAATTTATGGAATTTTAGTTATTATTAAAATTAAAATTAAGTCATAAAAAATTAAGGATCTATTTATTGGTAATTTGTTTATATTTAGTTTAAAATAGAAACGGTAAATCTTCTTTTGACAGATTTGACAACATTTTGTTGACAAACTTATAATAAAATTGCATGTCAAACAAATGATTAATATTATTTTTTCCAAAAAATTGGGTAAAAAAATAAATAAACCGAAGTAAAATCTTTCTCTTGACACACTTGACAACATTTTTTGACAAACTTATAATGCCATAATTCTCAATAATAATAACAAAATTTCAGGTCATACAAATAATTAATTTTAATTTTTTCCAAAAAATTGGGTACAAAAATAAATAAAAATCTTTCTTTTGACACACTTGACAACATTTTTTTGATAAACTTATAATGCAATAATCTAGTTTTTTGTCTCACATACCAATAACGACCATCAAGATTTCTTCAAATTCAATGTTTCTATCTGCAATCACTTAAAATGAACGTTTTTTAAGCAAAAAATATGCAAATTTCCTTGTTTTGACACACTTGACGATTTTTTTGACACACTTCCGGTAAAGTTATCGAACACATCGTCCTTTCAGCTCTTTCCATTGAGTAAACTTATTTTTAAAAACAAAAACTTTTGAAATCCGTTCAGCGGTTTTTTAGATTTCGTCGGTTGTGACGGCCGGTCGGCAGGTTGTAACACCTTTCGATTCGCCTGGCAGACACTTGTTCACGGCTGATGCCTGCCCGGTGGTGGTTTCCGTACTTCATATTTCATGACTTATCACTAAAAAAATTCTAGCCTTACAGAACTACCGTTACCCAAAGGGTTCACTAGCTCTTGGGCTATTATAAAAAAAGAACGGACAATTTAAATTGTCTATATCGCGTATTATTACCAATAAACCTAATATCGACTGCAACAGAGCGCGTATTTCAGTTGCTGGTCTCACCACGACAAAAAGTAGAACTCGACTCAATTTCGAGACATTGCAATAATTAATTAATTAATGCAATATTTTTTCTAAAATATGCATTTTTAAAAATGCATCAATAACTTCATTAATTTAATTGAATTTATCAATAATTTTATTATTTTATGATTTGTGACTATTTTTGTAATCTTGTGACTATGCATAAAAATTAATTAATATAGATTGATTAATATAGACACGAAAAATCTTATATATTAATACGCTAACTTTGTACTTTGTACATCCTAAGGCTTTTTTATTCGAATTTTCGCTTATTCCAAATTTTCACTGCTAACTGATATTAGTGTAACCTATATCTGAGAGATTTTTGGGATTTTCCGGATCATAAATAAAAAAGTTATAGACGAACTATAATGTATTTTTGAATTCAACTCCCTTCCCTCAAATCAAATCAAATGGATCAAATGGAATCGTCCAAATCTTTTCTTTGTTTATAGTATTTTATATTTTCTTTTCAGTTTACGCATTGATTTAGGAGAGTGTAGACGTTATTTTTCTTTGTTTTTTATCTTATATATTAATACGTTGAATGTTGTGAATGAATGATAATGGTATGAATGAGTTTATGCATTGATTTAGTTAGTATTTTATATTTTCTTTTCAAATTTCAATTTGTGAATGAATGATAATTATATGAGTGAGTTTATGCATTGATTTAGTTAGTATTTTATATTTTCTTTTCAGATTTCAATTTAGTGCTAAAATTTTGTGGATGTTTACAGATATTTTAATTTTTTTATTTATATTTTTGATTTAAGCTTTGAAACCTTATATTCGTATGCGTAGTATTAGTAAAAATATTCTAATCAAATTTCAGTGTATTTACAAACGTAGATGGAATTTTATACATTTTCTTTTATACATTTTAGTCTTCTTATGTCTTCGTACATTGAAGCATGAACATTTGATATTAAATATTTTAATATTCGTTTAACACCTTATATTCGTATGCGTAGTATTAGTAAAAATATTCTAATCAAATTTCAGTGTATTTACAAACGTAGATGGAATTTTATACATTTTCTTTTATACATTTTAGTCTTCTTATGTCTTCGTACATTGAAGGATGAACATTTGATATTAAATATTTTGATATTCGTTTAACACCTTATATTCGTATGCGTAGTATTAGTAAAAATACTCTAATCAAATTTCAGTGTATTTACAAACGTAGATGGAATTTTATACATTTTCTTTTATACATTTTAGTCTTCTTATGTCTTCGTACATTGAAGCATGAACATTTGATATTAAATATGTTGATATTCGTTTAACACCTTATATTCGTATGCGTAGTATTAGTAAAAATATTCTAATCAAATTTCAGTGTATTTACAAACGTAGATGGAATTTTATACATTTTCTTTTATACATTTTAGTCTTCTTATGTCTTCGTACATTGAAGGATGAACATTTGATATTAACTATTTTGACATTCGTTTAACACCTTATATTCGTATGCGTAGTATTAGTAAAAATATTCTAATCAAATTTCAGTGTATTTACAAACGTAGATGGAATTTTATACATTTTCTTTTATACATTTTAGTCTTCTTATGTCTTCGTACATTGAAGGATGAACATTTGATATTAAATATTTTGATATTCGTTTAACACCTTATATTCGTATGCGTAGTATTAGTAAAAATATTCTAATCAAATTTCAGTGTATTTACAAACGTAGATGGAATTTTATACATTTTCTTTTATACATTTTAGTCTTCTTATGTCTTCGTACATTGAAAGATGAACATTTGATATTAAATATTTTGACATTCGTTTAACACCTTATATTCGTATGCGTAGTATTAGTAAAAATATTCTAATCAAATTTCAGTGTATTTACAAACGTAGATGGAATTTTATACATTTTCTTTTATACATTTTAGTCTTCTTATGTCCTCGTACATTGAAGGATGAACATTTGATATTAAATATTTTGATATTCGTTTACGACATTATTTTGATTTTATTTCGATTATTTTGTTATTTGATATTATTTCGATATTTTTTCGATATTATTTTGATATTATTTCGATATTATTTATTTCGATGCCAAGACCACGTCGTAAACGTTTGGAAGTGAGTGGTAAATCGACTCGTCGGAATAAAAGAGATTATATGCGTAATAATGTTGACTAGGAAAGCCCGGCGTGCTTCGCTACGCTTATAAATAAAGTTTTTGCGTAGACATTTTGTTGACGTAGGAGCAATGATTTCAAAAAGTGGTAATGAGAAATGCTAGCATATAATTTTTGATTTTTCTTTTTAAATATATGAATGAAAAATAATCAGAACTCTAGCTGATCAGTTCGGATATATGAAAAATTAGCGATCAAATAAGTTTTCAAGTAAGCTTATTTGATCTCTAATTTATTTGACGCATGAAAATGAATAAATAAAGTACATATTATAAAAATATCTATTAAATATTTGAAAGTGGTATTGTAATATTTGGTGGTGATGTACACATATATCTTTTTGAATAGCATATGACCTGAAACGGATTATATCTGTGCCACGGATAACATTCGTACTACGGATAACATCCGCGCAACACCTGTGTTACACGTGTGTGGTGAGAAAAGGGTCGCTCTTTTATTTAAATGTTCCTCTACTTAATTTTGGAAGTTTATTTTACCTATGCATCTAGAAAAGAGAATAAATATCCGTTGCCAATCCTACACATAGGGTGGTTATAGTGTTTTTATAACCTAAAATACCTATTTTTAAAAATTATAGATTTTAATTTATTTGGTTAAATTAAATTAACATATAAATTATGGTCAATACAATTAGCATCTTATTACTCATAAAACATAAATTCACAAAAAGCATTTAAATGATTCATTATTAAGCTTACGTCATTTTTAATGTGATAATTTGGAATTTATGGCAAAAAGAAATAAGTTAATAATTTTCTTTTAACTTAAATGTGTGATTCAATTATTTTTTTAAGATCTTATACCTTACGTAAATTTAAAAACAAATTGTAGCAATTATATACGTCCCAGTTCATTAATATTTTTAAAGAACGGAAATGAAGGTTTTTGTTGGAAAAACTCATAATAAATTATTTTAGTTGAAAGGGTTTACTTTATTTTATTTCTTTTTTTTTAAAAAAAATGATTAAGACATAAACTATTTTGATTAACTGCGGTAAAGAAAGTTATAAGTAATTAAAAGTTTAATTTTTTTAAGAGAATATACGGATAGAACTATTCAGATATTTAATACAAAAAAACGAAAAATATGCATGTCCCCTAATCATAATTGAATAATTCAAAGTTAGAAGATAACTTGAGTAAGAACTGAGACTGGAGAGTGGTATTATTATCAAAAATAAGATTTAATATTCACAGGTTCGGGACATTGTTTTATTTTATCTTTTCAATCGTTCTTATACTAACTAATACATACAAAATTGTATGCATAACAAAATTTGTTTTCTAGCAATAATTTATTTTAACTCCAATTTATACTAATATTTTAATTGAATAATGACTTTTAAAGTTATCAGTATAGTCATTTCCCAAGGGCGGTGATAATTCGAAATAATTTGTTGCGAAAATTCCGAAAGCAAGTAAGCACGAGGCCGCAGGCCGTGGGATATTATCAACACCACTTGCATGAGGCATTTTCCACAAAATTATGAGGAATTCGTTTAAAAAATTTTGTGCCATTTTTAATTTCTTAATATATTTTTTATGAATGTTCCAAATGATGATCAAGATGTGATTACAAAGTTCTCTATCCATTGATGAATTATGTATAACACAAATTAATTTTAGTTTTATTTTGGAAACACTATTTATTTATAAATATGCACATATAATTTATTATACCTAAATATTATAATGCACTTAAACTACACGCATATTAACTACAATATACAAGCTGCCTTGTATTTCGCGGCCGATAATCACAGCATATTAATGTTTCAAAAACCCGATAGCAAGTGAAGTTATTTCGTTTATTTATTTTTCTTGCCGCCAACCAAAAAGGTAAAGAAAATCCATTGAACATAACATACGCTCGGCCTACTGCGATATGGGTTAATTTTCCGAAAAATGAATTTCACAATATTGTATAAATTCATTTTTATCAATATTGTGAAATTCGTTTTTCGTAAAATCGTTACCGTTACCGTTAAATGTGATGAATGAAAAACAAACTCCACAATATTGTCAAAATTCACATTTATGTGTTCGGGAATAGGGTCCCTAGGGCGAATTTCACAATATTGTCAAAATTGAATTTAGACAATACTGTAAAACTTGTTTTTCGGAAAATCGTTACCGTTACAATTTATTGTTATGCAATACAAACTTCACAATATTGTCAAAATTCACATTTATGTGTTCGGAAATAGGGACCCTGTTATCGCAGTAGGCCAGACGTATAATTATTTGGTATTAGTATAATTCAAATCTGACTGGTAAAATTGAACGATGTCATTACATTTTTAAAAATTTCATTGGGTTAAATAAAAGTAATGCAAAAAATTTTCAGTTATAATTTCCCAAGGGCGGTGATAATTCGAAATAATTTTTTGCTAAAAATTTCGAAAGCAAGTGTATTGATAAAAGCACGAGGCCGTAGGCCGAGGTTTTATTGTTTTATTTTTTTTTTCATTATACGTGAATTGTTTTTATTAATTCTGAGCTATTATAAATCCATCAAGGCGTCAAACAAAATTAAAATTTTCGAAAATTGAAAATAAACAAACAACCAGAAAAATATTAAATATGGCAGATACAATATCTTCACTATATAAATTATTTAGCAGAAAATAGAAATTAGATTAGTCAAAAAATATTATTTTAAGACTTTTATTAATGTATAATTCTATTAATGAATATTTCTGTAAAAAAAAATAAAATATTATATGAATGTTTGAAGAGAGGCTGAGAAGAAAGATTTGATGTGCGGCGATGAACGAATTGAGGGAGTTGAATCTTTTAAATATTTGGGATCAATGCTTGACTCAAACAACAGCATACTTACAGATATAAAAGCTCGAATCGCTGCAGGTAATCGAACTTTCTACTCAATTATACCTCTCCTTGGATCACCGTATGTATCAACTTACACCAAGCTCAAGTTATACAAGACATTGATTAGACCGGTTGTGATGTATGGGTCACAAACGTGGACCCTTACACAAAATGACGAATCGCATTTATCTGTATTTGAGCGTAAGATCCTACGCTACATTTTTGGTCCACTTAAGACAGACGATGGAGAGTATAGAACCCGGTATAACTTTGAGATCAGAGACCTTCTTGAGGGTCCTGATATAATAGGTTGTATCCGTTCTAACAGGATTACTTGGTTTGGGCATGTTCTGCGAGCCGATTCACAGGCTGGAATGATTAGAAAAATGTACGTTAGTACCCCAGGGAGTGGTAGACCGCGAGGAAGACCACGACTACAGTGGGAGACTGACGTAATAAACGACCTTAAAAAAATCAGCTGCCATGGTAATTATGTCGCTGTTGCGAATGACCGTGGTGAATATTCAAAGCTGATTAGCCATATAGCAAAGCTCCTATATGGAGCATGAACGCCTTTAAAAAAAAAAAAAAACATGTCTTACTTAGTATATAAAAAAAAAACTTGGCTCATGAGTTCAATATGTACTTTGATTTTTTCAAAACCGAAGTAATAAAGAAAAAAGTTTTCTCTGTAAAAAAATCACAATACGTTTTTATGTTCCTTTTGGATTTTTAATTTTGACAGCGCATAAGGCGTTACTTGGTAGTGTGCTGGACAGTAAACTTACATATAATAAATTGGTGAGTTCACAGGTCCCATTTCACATGCTAAATCCACCGTCAATCTATGGAAAAAAATTGATCGCGTGCGAATAAAATTTGCTTTATTAGTCCAAAATGTATAGCATTCCAAAATATAAGGCAACGCTCTATCAATAAAATTTATGAAATAAAATTATTTGTTGTATTAGTTTTACAAAAAACACAGTATATCCCACTAGGTCAGTATTAATAAATTACTATTATTTAGATGTTATCTAAATAGGTGTTACCTAGCTTGTTAAATTACACACTCAAGGACGTAACAAATGTTTATCTGTTAAATTTAAATGTCCTATTTATCTAGTAATATGTTAAAATTGGTTCAATTCAAAATCTTTGATTACACCGAGTTTCCAGAATTCTAATCGAAGTAATATGAACAGACACCACCGTTTCACTAGTTGGGTGCTTCAAAAAACGAAACCATAAATAACATGCATGAATAAGTCACATATACAAATTGGTCGGTAAGTAAATACTTAAAGATCATGGAGGCGGTAAATAATTAATTGTTTACCAGTAAGAGAGACCCAAGGTGTGATTACCAGTAAGAGAGACCCAAGGTGTGATTAAAAGTGATTTTTTTTTTCAAAATAAGTATGAAAGTTAATTTACTAGCTTCAACTCCAAACATATTCTTTCAAAAATATTGAAATTACAAGATTTAGAAGCAAATCAAATGCAGAGCTTACTATTTCGAAATGAAATTTTAAGAAATTGTCTTTAAAACATTAAACACGTGAAAACTAATTTTATTGTTCAAATGATTTTAATTGAATTTTTATTAATCGAGTAAAAAATGTAATAATCATTTTGGGCATTAAGAGTTCTACATATTTCGGGTATCTTAGAATATCTATTCGGATATATTAGAATATTAGAATTTCGACTTCGTCTCGATCTCCAAACATTTATCCTCAATCGGTAAAACACTCTTAATGCCCTGAATACTTAAATCACTTTCTCTAATATGTCAAATACAAAGAACATTTTATAAAATAGTTAACACTTGCCTCACTTGATCTGGTAAATAAAACTTTTCCATTTTCCATTTCTAACCGCTCAAAACAACTTGCTCGTTCTAGCAATCACAGGATCGCTAACATGTTTCTAAATAGAAATCCTTTTTATTATTTTAGATTGCAGGCGAGGTTGTATCAGTATAGACGAACAAGCTAAAGATAGAAGATTGCGGATATTGTCCTCTAGTTTAACTCTGTAACTGTGAAGCGATGAACTGTTAAACATTTCTTCATTTTTTTTTATTAACAACTTATCACTTCACGTTTCACAGAATTTAGCAGCTGATCAAGTATTCAACGCTAATGAAAGGGAGTCATTTTAGAAAAAACCTACTTGAATTTACATCGTGCGGCAATCTGGAAAAGCAAGTGGTCTTAAAGCTGCCAAAAATAGAGTTACATTCCTACTTTGTAGTAATACATTAGGCGATAGTATGCCTAAACTTTACTTAATCTATTTCAGTGTAAAAACCATGAATTCATATAGGTATTGTAATGAAAATATTTTTGATAAATTTCAATTGAGAACCAATCTAGAACTTTTTCATAGATTCCTTATCTGTTTTTACGCGAATTTTTTAACGCGAGTTTTTGAGGAACATATCTATATAAATCTACATATATATCACTAAACATATCTAGCCTTATGATTACATCGTTAACATGTAAAAGTTTAAAAATTTACTCTAAAAAATAGATCAGTAATATAATATATGTAAATATAAAACAAAATCAATAAATCTTAACTCACTTTTAGAAAAGTATTAAAAATTTAAAGAAAAAATATATCCAACTGCATACTTGTACAGTTAGTTACCTAAATCTTTTTCTTAATGTTACATTTGGTTTCTTTCGGAGTAATTTAATTATGATAAATTACACAATGACGCAATTTTATTCATTAAAATGATTTCTCCTACAACGGAAGTGATCATATTTTTCAATTTGATGTATTTTTTTTATTTCTTATAAATAAAAAAACATAAAGAAATAAGAAACAGAGAAATAAATTGGGTAAGGTTTTTTGTGAATGAATATGTAAAAAGTAAATATATTAAGAATGAATTTATTGTAAATGAATGAATATTGCTATTGAATGAAGTGAAGCAGAGTATTAAAAAAAAAAGTTATGGTAATTTTATTGTTGAAAAGGTCTATCAGTCTGGCATCTAAGTTTTGTAAACTCAAAACAAACTTAACGGTGCATGTAATTTGTTGGTTTTGATTATAATGATTTTTTTTTGAAAATGATGAAAGCCAATACAATATTTAAAGAAAATAGGTTAACAACGATCAATTTGTTGAGGTTATGTTGGCTTAGACAATTTTATTTGATAACAAAACCAACGCTCAGTTTACATTAAAGATGTTAAACAACAGAAAAATACCCATCCAATTTTAAATAAAATCTATAAACCACAAAATAAACACAGCTTATAATCCTTTTCTCAAAAATCCTCATTTTGACTGTTTTTTTTAAGTTCAGTTATGATTCTTTAATGCATTTTATTTTCACGAAAATTCTACTCCACATACCGTTGTCATTAATGATCTTAATAAAACCACAAAAGAAAACATTCTTTTGGGTAATCATAAAATCAACAAAGTTACAAACCATATTTGTAGTTTTTACGTTCGATTGCCAACGGGTTAAAAGGTGTGAAATTGTTTGCTTTTGTAAATACCTATCATATTTACAAAACAGCCTATAACTAGTTATTTTTCTCGTTGATCAGAAAGGATCTTGTTTATGTTAGCTCTAAGCAATATTACGTTAGCTTTAAGCAATATGGCGATTTTTTTAAAGCAATATGGAGAATATGTTCGAATTTTGTTCAATCTTCAAAACTGATTTGAACGGGCCTGTTATTATTTGTTAAAACAATGTTAATTGTTTAATATTCCTTTTTTGAATTCATCATTATTGAAATTCCTCCTGAATATACTTTCAATATAAACATATATTGAAAATCCTCCTGAAAAAAGTGTAGAGGTAACGAAGAAGGACACTCGATTTATTTTAGAATACGTTAAACAGGCTATCAACTCAACTCAATAAAATATAAGGTTTAAGTTTTGACACGTTTGGTTAATATGTTTGAAGTTTAACCCAAATCAACGACACAGAAATCAGTAATTGTTTCTACATCTATTGAGAAAGGCTTAACAACATAACTGAACAATTATAATTAATAATTTAAAAACAATATATAATTATTTATGATTTTGTTTTAATGAATTACAACACATATGAACACACAAAAAAACTATACCCTAAAACCTTTAATTAGTTCCATTCCAACTGATGATTGTAATCATCAACAAAAATCTTATGATTAATTTAAGATTTATGTATTTATTTTTGAAACGTAAAGGATTATAAATATACTTTTGAGATATTTTTTTATTAAATTATGTATTTTTTGGAAGTAAAATAGGAGGATAATGGCTTAATTCTATTTTGAGTCTATTCAGAGATCAATAGACTATTTTTATATTGTAACTTTATAAGTAATGAATAGATATACTTATTTGGGATTGTTTTGTTTAATCTATTATACATTTTGTTTTGTTTGAATATTATAAATAACTATTTCATATAATCTAAATCTACTTCCTTTGAAATATGTATTCAGCTGGCGGTTTTACCTCGGCAATAAGCAGGGGATAACAGATAAGCTGTTTAAGTGTAAATTTGAACAAATAATTTATTATTGTAACAACAACATTTCTTTGCTGCCTGATTGACAAACTTATACAACTGTTTGCATCATAATATGACCAATCAAACAATTAAATCAAAAGAGAAACAACTTTATAATAGACTTTGTTTTAGGTCACTTACAACTATATATGTGTTAAAAAATAATTGCATATCTCATTCTAGTTATTTATTAATGAAAAAAAAGGTTTAAAGTTTTATGTTATTTGTTTAACTGTACTAAATGAACAAAATATGCTACTATGACCTCTTTTGTGCCAATTGATTGTTCCTTGTCCTATACTGACATTGAATTCGGATGCCTTCCCTCAATATCATGCTTAACATTCATTTACTAACCAAACTACGTCCTCCAGAATGTCAATAATGATTTATATTCAGCTCCCTAGTAAAAATAATTGCAAAAATAAATTACGCCCTCCTTATTTTAGATCCAGATTCAGTTATAATATAAATGAGTCCAATACAACTCAATCACCTAACAGAAATGAAGGAACAGAAATTTTTCGAAAATATAAACAAGTGGCCCTATGGCACTGTATAGTCATACTTGTGTGGTTAAATATATTGCCACCAAATCAAATACACGAAAAAAACATGTTCTATTTTCAATCGAAATGCAGTTGTCTCATCCTCGCCACGAGGAAAAATATGGCGAATCGAATACAGAAATTAATTCAACAGCTGTACAGTTACAGAACGGTGTAATTGAGACAACCGCACGCAATGTTTATGTGAAAAATATAGTTCAATTACAGCGTTGGTTAAAAACACTGTTTTTTAAAAAAAAAAACAAAATATCTGTTTTTTTTTGTTTAAAACGCGTTTTTTATTGTTTAAAACAGTTTTTTTTGTTTTTTTTTGTTGTATTTTTGTTTTTTTGTGTTTTTTTTGTTTTGAATATGTTTTATGCTACGAATATTCGTTTTTGTTGGTTTTAAATGAAAATATGTAATTGGAGTGAATAAACTCCAAAGAAATTAAGTATCCTAAATATTTTCAGATTATTAAAGATTTTCAAGATTTCCATGATTCTCTAGATTATCTGAAAATTTTTTAAAATTTTAATGACGTTTAAGGTGCTAAAAGGTTTCTTAAGATTATCAAATGTATTAAAAACGGTAAAACACGACTGTGCACAACAGTTATATTGAATAGCAAATAAGCAGCATTGCAATATTTAAAAAAAACAATTTTTGTTTAAAACATTGTTTTTTTAAATAAAAACAATTTGTTTTAAACACTGTTTTAAACAGTGTTTAAAACAAAAGTGTTTAAAACAAACCAACTCTGTTCAATTTATTTAAAATATTTTAATTTTAAAATAAAAGAAAATAGTTATTAACTTTCTGCAACCACCTTTATATTGCATGTTATATATTTTATATTTTAAATAAACCTCATTCTGTTGAAAAATATTTACTCTTAGTTGTCCCAATCACCTTGAAATTGTTAAACAATTAAATGAAAATCAAAATTACAACAAAATATAACTGGGAAAAAAATTTGAAGAGAAACAGTCTGTAAGTAACAGCGAAATTTATGTTTCACAAATGCAATGCTAACGCAGATTTTAAAATAAAGTATCAAAATAACAAGTGTCATTTGTTTCAAGTGAATTGCGTAAAAAATGTGTGAAATTGTAGTTTTCACCAATTAATAGTTTAAACATTTAAAACTGTCGATCTAAAAAATTTAATGCAAATGAATCAACAGTTTTGTCTTAAAAGATGTCTATAACAGTAAATTGTATTCTTTTAAAATTTTAATATTTTATTCAAATCATCTTATAGACTAAGAGCCCGCGACGGCCAGACCTTTTTATAAAAGCTGAAAGTTTCTCTGCGCATACCCCCTACTTAGGTAGGAACGATTAGCGACATTTGAAGTTTGGATCATAGTAGCTTTGGCAGGGAGCAGGTTACAAAGGGGCCTCCAAAGTTTCGTGAAAGTATAAAAGGTAATTTTTTTATATATTCTTCGGGATAGTCTTAGAAGTCACGTCACCCATTACCAGACACTTACTATCGTAGAAACCCTCTGCCAGACACCCTTAAACTTTAAAGTTTCCTATCGTGGTACAAGTTTTAATTGTTTTTTTTTTAATTTTTTTTAAATAACATTAAAATTTTTGTTTTTTACCCATAAATACATAAAATTCGTAATACATAAAATTCTTAAATTGATCGATAATGTAGTTTTTTTTAGTTATTGGCTACTGTTGTTCCCCGTTTCATTCAAATTATTACCATTTGGATATTAACAAGAAAATTAATTATTTTTTTGACAGGCAGTGCTAAAAATCATATAATAGAGGTTTTCCGATCATTATTTTCCATAATTTCATTCATGTGAAATAAAATAAGGAAAATAAAAACTACTATCTGAGTATTTATTTTTCTTTCAATATGAGTTGACATCTTCATCACAAAAGACTGATTTCGTAGATTGTTTGGTAATGTAAGTTCTGATAATGTAGATTTTTGAGTTTAAATTGCTATTGTCTTTTAGCACAGTGTAACGTCAATACGAAGTAAAATTAAGAATGCATTCAAGGGATTCTTACGACATCTACTATATTTTCCTCAGTTTTTTAGAAGAAAAATTCGTGACTATTCTGTTTTTTTATACTTTTTGTTGTTGTTTTCTTTTTACATTTTTACTATGTTCTGTTGGTGATTGTTGTACAACCTTTTTTAATTTTTTTTAAGAAGGAATGAATGTCTTTTTTCTCAATATTTTTGTTTGCTTTTGAATGAAATTTAATTTTTTCAATAAAATATTGAATGGTAATTTTTAAAATTTTGTTTTCAAATTTTTTTGATTTTAAATTAATCATAAGATATGCAATGTGTCTAGAGTATAACAAAACAGTGATCACTAGAGAATCCTATAGACTAAACCTGAATCTATTAAATATATGTTTATGTAAATTTTTTGTTTTTTTATACTTCGGTAGAGATGTAGACTAATTTTTGGCTTATGTAAGCGTTGACATTTTTTGGTAGTTTATCTAGTCGGCTAGTGATAAAATTTTTTTAAAGTTTAAAATTTTCTCATTGGTTCGAAACTAGATCGGTCGAAAATTGTAGGGATTGCAAAAATGATAATTGCAAATGAAATAATTTGCACCATAATTTTTTAGATTCAGTTCTTATAATCTTGATGGGAGATTTTCCATCGGAGTGATGTTGTATCACAAATAATTTACTGAATTATGTAATATGTATAATGAAAAAAGGTAGAATTTCGAAAGATTCATAGAACATTCTATTTTCTTAGGAATAATTTATACATTAAATAGTAAAGTTAGTTAGTAAATGGTATTTATAATAATAAGGTTAATTATTACAAAAATAAATCTTTATTCATCCCTACAACATCGTCGCACTGTTGCTGACCTCGTTGTTTTTTACATATATTGTCATCAACAGTGCTCAGATGAAATCAGCGGCATCATGCCTCAAACTTATTCTTACCCTACAACATCGTCGTCCACGCGTCCATCCCGTTCCACGCGGCAATCGGCTACCGCAACCAGTGAAACGGTAAAGATCCCGCGCTGTCATACTGGCAGATCGCAGAAATACTTCTTTGTCCGAACTTCATACAAATGGAATAGTTTGCCGGAACCCTTAGTCTCAGGTGGCCTCAACCTGCAAAGGTTTAAAAAAAAAGCGTAAATCAACAACTTAGAACGCCAGTTGTCGTGGGATCCAGGTCTAGACCTAGGTCTTAAAAGGTATTTATGAGTTGTTGTCACACATATTCTAAAGACTATTACACAATACATTTTATTTAAAAAAAAAATTACAATTAATTGGTTAAAACTGATTATTTCAAAAAGACATTTTTTAAAAAAAATGTACTTTGAAAAATTTTTATATTTTTGGTGCAAAAAACAGTTTGGGTTATAATGTACATTTTTATAAATTTATAATACTTTAGCGTTTGTTTCTCTTTTTAATATGAATAATAATAATTATTTTTTTGATGGAAGGGAATTTCAGGACTCATTCAATTCAAATGTTATAAAGGGTATGACAGTTTTGTACATTAATGCTTAGAGATTGATAAACAATATTGAAAAGTTGGAATATTTGTTGCAGTTCTTAAAACTTTACATTGACATCATAGTTTGGGTTGAAACTTATTTAAAGGTGAAAGATTTAAGTTTTATAAATCTCAAAAATTATTCATCATATCATCATACTGCAACAGAACAGGCAACTCGTAAAAATATAAATGAACAAAAAAATTAATGTAAACGCAGGAGAAAAAAATGTGACACAAAACCCTTTGAACTAATCGTTCAATATGGAGAGAACGGTACGAATTATATCGACAGCGTTGAATCAGTAAAAATTAATTTTTTAACGCAAAATACACAGCAAAATTATAATGAAGTTTTAGAACTAAAGTTTTTGTCCTGAGATGGACATTTTTAAAACTAAAATCTTTAGAACAAAAAGAAACTTTTTATTTTATATTTTAAAATTTTTTGGGTAAGGTTAGCACTTTCAGATTGAACAAAAATTCAAAATTTTTGACCTACGGCATGCATCAGCCTCAAAAATTTAATTTCAGTTTTATTAGAAATGGAACTATAAGAAATGGAACTATTAGAAATGGAACTATTAGAAATGGAACTAACTAGCCTTTCCAAAACACATAAAACTAGGGAATCCAATACCGGAATAAAATCTAATACCGGTATTAAGGTATTTAAAAATAAGAATACCATTATACCGGTATTTAAACAAATTTAAATTTCATACAAAAAATGATGTTCAATTTTTATTTGAAGTAAAAACATAGTCATTAACGTAATATTAAAAATAAAATCAAAAAATAAAAATAACACAACATATCACATTAGTTGATTAAAAGGAACAATGGTTTTCGAAAACATATATACCTATTATAGATATCTCTGGCAAAAATTCTTGCAGGGAAATTATATAGGAACTTACATGATCATGATCATTTGTTGTTGTGAATTGGGACAAGAAGTTTACAAGATCATACAAGATTCACATAGGATCTTTTAAAGTTCATGTAAGGATCTTTTATAGTTCATGTAAGATCCTAACAAAAATTCCTACTAGAATTTTTGCCTGGGTAGGAACTTACATGATCATGATCATTTCTTGTAGTGAATTGGGACAAGAAGTTTACAAGATTATACAAGATTCACATACGATCTTTCAAAGTTCATGTAAGATCCTAACAAAAATTCCGACAAGAATTTTTGCCATGGGATACATATACTTCGTTTAAGAATTTTTTTCTTAGTATCTCTAAAATATGATCTCAACATACCAAGAGAATCTAGGGTTTCGTCGTTTAGTCTTGATCTCAGCTTATTTAGGAAAATACCAGCTGATGAAAACGCTCTTTCAGATTTAACAGATGTTGGTTGAACCGTAAGAAGCAATTCATACACCTGTTGCAAATATACTTCCCTTGTTCCCTCATCTTCAAAAAGGCTCATTTCCTTTCGTAGGCATTTAACTAAATCTTGAGCTAAACGAGTTTTTTCCCCAAGCAACTGTGTAATTCAGTTTTTTACAAATCGCTTGATCTAATTTCTGTTTCATTAAGTTTTCACTTCCAAACTCAGAATCAGTTTCATCTTCCGTTTTTGATATAAGCTCGACATCATCTGCCACGAGTTCGTCTATGGTCTCACCATTGGGTTTATAAAGTTCCTTTTGATTTACTACGCTTAAAACGCACTTCACTACGTCGTTTTTCGGTGTACGCCAAAACTTTAAATTACTATCTAAATGCCGATTTGTGGTTAAATATTTTTCTTCTATGATAGAACTGTTGATATCGGGTGAGCCTTGTTATTTGATTTCAAAGCTATCCTAGCCTTATAATTTTCATTTCGAAAATATTTCGGGCCATCTCTGTTCTCAAATTAAATACTTTGAAATAATTCTAAATATACCCGTATTTTTTACATCATCCATATTCTTTGTATGCCAAGTTTGAAATCGATCGGCCAATAGTAGTTCGTCCAGATCACGAATTTCTTCTAAAACTAAAACTTTTTGACCAGAAACGCACATCTTTCAAAATCTGTAGAACAATGCACTCAATTAAATTTTAGTATGTATAGGGTAAGATTGGAACTTTCATATTGTGGAAAAGGAATTCAAAAAATGCTTGATCTAAGCATCAGCGCCATCTTTAAAAAATTTATTTAGAAATGTTTTTAACAGTGTATGCCAAATTATTAGTGTGTATTTCTTTGATAGGCTAGTACCTTTACTTATGCCTTTACAACACATGTAAAACTGTTGATAACAGGTGAGACATTTACATTTCAATTTGAATCTCCAGAAAAGTTTCGGACCAGCCTGTTCTCAAACTAAACACATTACAGTTTTTCTAAAAAAATGTTATTTTTTATTTCACCTTTAACACTTATATTCCAAGTATATGAAGTCGTTCAAATATGATCGGGTTTAATGTCGGTCGTATAGACAGTCTATAGATCACAAATTTACTTAGTATTATAACTATATATAACTTTCTACTTTGTTGAGTGACGATATTTAAAAGGTCATGAATCTTTCCATAAGAATTTGTTAATATATTTAAATTGTACACATAACAAGACTTATAAAATCTTAACACTTGTGATTTTTCTGATGTCCACACTTTATTTACGTAAAACACACGTTCAATTTCAGCATTAGTTTCTGGTAAAGACAGCGGTTACACAATTTTTACTGCATTATTGTATGAGTCAAGTTGCGAAATCAGTTCCTGGTAGGGCACATATTCCACAATGTTTAGTGAATTATTGTATGGAACATGGAACATTGTTTCAAATTATGAAATATTTCTAGTCGATTCTTTACAAAGGTTGGAACTTTTTCAAAACGCCGCGAGATGTGGGACAAATTGTTAAAAATCGAACCCAAATCGGGCGTCTGGTCACCTATCACTAGTTATTTTCATCTGGTATCTAGAAGGCAGATGTTTTCGGTCATTCTACAAAAAGTGGGCCCATAAACTGTTCCTTAAATAGATAAAAAAGAAACAATTGTGTATACATTTCCTTGTGTATACATTCGTATTTAAAGGTACGTTAGCTGAAGTCAAAACATGATTAACTCGTTCACTTTTAAAATAAAACTGAATCTTCTTTAAAAATGAAACAAATAACTGGTTTCATGAAACTCATATGCTAGCAAAGAGTACCGGTAACCACAAAATTATAATTGAATATCCACACGATTCAGCAGAACATAAAAATCAATTAATTTTCCATTCAATCAAAATTGAAAAACTTTTACACATTTTGTTGTTGTTTTCTTATCTGTATCAATTACATACAATCATTTTTGCAATTTAATAATGTGCAAGAATAATTGAAAATTAAAATTTATTTATATTTTTATATATCATTTTTTTAATGAAATGAAAAACAACAAAAACAGGTATGTCGTATCAATAACTGAAAAAATATGTAAAGAAAATTTTATTTATGTATAATACGAGTAAACAAACATGTATATAAGATGGAACAAGGTACAAACAATACACACTCTAAATTCAATTTGATCATGTGAGATGGATGAAGTCCGACGACTTCCTGTAGTTTGGCGACAATTTTTTTATAAATATTTAATGATTTTTTTTTGAATTGCAAGTGAATTTAATTTTTTATTTTGTTGTTATATGTTTTGTTATGTCGTTTTTTTAATTGTTAAACAAGAAAACAACACAGAAATCTAATTTGTCAAAAAATGTATTATATGTTAAATTTTGGGGTGAACTAATATTTCAAGGTAATATTTAAAAGACCAAGAAGTTTGTGAAGTGCTAATTAAGTGGATTCTGATTTAAAATATAATTTAACTAATTGTACGTTCTGGGGCGCACACAAGGGGGAGTTTCGGGTCCGGACCCCCCCCCCCCCCGTAATCGATAATTTTTCTTTATTTTTTTAATTTAAACTTAGATATTGTATAGTGTATATAGTGATAATAAATTATAGATTAACGTCTCTGAATATCAGATGGTACAATGCTATGGAACCAAAATTTGTTAGTATTGATCAATTTTGTTTGAGAATTTTTGGAACGCTAATTTTAAAGTTTTGACGATAAAAATTATCATTGCAGACTCACGCCGGTGAGGCATTCCAAAGATGCCAGGCTTTGTTGAAAATTAACTTTGAAAAACGAAAGTTCTACATCTTGTCACTCGAACCGTAAAATATGGGCTGTTATTGATACTCTGGTGTGACGAGCGAAGTTTTCAGGCTCAGGTTTAATCGATTTCATCGAGGCAAACGCCCTTTCATTTATAGTGTATATGTAAAACTTCGTTAAATCATCGACATACAAGGAATCAAGCTATTTAGTAAGATTTGAATCGCCGATTAATAGCTCTATTCTGTATAGAATCAAGACACTTTAAACTACTTTTATGAATGCTGCACTCCATATGTGAGAACAATATTCCATACAGAGACGATTAATTTTTTAAGGAAGCCGTATTGTGTTTCATATTATTTTTGACGACTTAAGAAGCTCATAATATGAAATTAATGTATTTCTCAAATATTTTAGCAACAACCGACAAGATTTATATGGGTTTGTAATATGATGGAGCTGCTTTAGCACCTTTTTGGAACTGCTATAAGCTAGTTGTTTGCCAAAAAATGCTCTTCTTATATGATGCTAATATCTTATCAAATGTTTTAAGAATAATTGAAGAAATAATATCTGGCCCAGATGTCTTATTATTTTCCGGATAATATTTTTACGAAAATGATCCGGTCCATCTTGTTAGAAATTACAGGAATTGGCCTAGGTTACAAATTAAGCTCTACTAATGGCTTTATAAAAATTCCGTGAACCATCCTGGATTGCTCAGCAAATTTAGAAACTTTTTTCGTAATAAATAGATATTTCTTTGCATCTATTAGTTTTCTACATCCATTTCTTTCTATATGTAATAATCTAAGGTTTCGTCACGTTTGTTTTAATTATACTTTCGAAAAGCATTTTTTTCTTTAATTTTATTACATTTTTACATTTACTCGAAACACATATATCAGTCTTCGGAACGATCTATTGGAACAAACTTGCCATTCCCACGCGTATTATTTCTGAAAAGTATATGCAGAAACGTTTGAATTAATTGGACTCTGCTAATCTGCAGTTTTATAAACCCAAACAAGACTCGGATCAAATTTAATATGTTTAGGAACATTTATAAGTTAAATATGTTAAAATTAAATTAAGATCTGATCCACTAAAAAGTTATGATACTCTAAATTGTACCAACGATCATATGTCAAAAAAAATAAAGCACTTTGGCCAGGATTGTTAGAAAGTCTGGTAGGTTGGACAATTATCTGAGTTAAAAAAATATTAAAATAAAATAATAATATAATAATAAAATAGTATAAATTTTGTTTGACTAGAATGTTTTCAATAAATTCGTTCCCTTCTCAATAATAAAATCCCAATAAAAATATTTTTTTTCCAAAACAGCCATATTGGCCCTTAGAAGCAAACGTAGATTATGTAACATTTGGAGCCATAACAAAAACCTCCTAAATCGTTCCCAATCTAAAATCTCGTTCTAAAAGCCAATAAGATATCGAACCGGATATTCAAAAACAAAAAAAAAAACAGAAATTAACAGAGTGAAAGCGGAAAAATTTCTACCATGTTCATATCTGACAAAAGTTTTTACTGTGCCATTCATTTTCTAAAGTCTGGTACCAAATCATCTATCCCTCTTGTTGTTGCGGTGATTTAATTGTCACTGGCGCAGCAAGAAAAGTCATGTTGCTCGCGGAACGATTTGCTTTAAACTCGACCGTTTTGGAAACTCCTAAATAAATGCCCCAAATCCAGTCTTCAGGAGTGGAAATAAAAGATCATCACTTGCACCTCCTCTTACATAAATTTTCTACAAATCCTATAAATCTGGTATTTTTTGATTTCTGCTAGAAGTTAGCCAATGTCCAGTCCGTTCCTAAAAAATGAACATTTTGCAAAATGTGATATTCCAAATTATAGATCAATAACTTTACTCTTATTCATATCTTAAATAAACGAAAATTATATTAATACACACATGTCCAAATTTTTGGAAGGCACCCATTTAATATCTGACAGCCAATACGGTTTTCGCAACAAGGGATCAACAACCAATCTATTGAAATATGTCACCCATCGTTGGAATAGAACACTTGAAAAAGATTGTAAAAGAAGCATTTGATCGAATCCACATTTGTAAGTTCTATATTCGTTTCTGTATGGAGTATTTTTGTCAAGTCTGGAGCACTACATCTGTTTCCATCCTAGCTCTTTTGGACTCTGTTCGTGCTATGCAAATTATGGGTGAGCGAAATTTAACATCAAATTTTGCTTACCTATACAGCATTGTCGTACTGTTGCTGATAGTGAGCTCGTTGTTTCTTATAAATTTCGTCACCAGCAGTGCTCGGATGTTAAGACCACTACCATAGTGGCATAATTCAGAGGAGTTTCTTTGTACAAATCGTACAAATGAATTGCTTTGCTCGAATCAAAAGTCTTGGGGACGTTCAATCTATAAAAGCTTAAAAAACATTCATCAACACCTCAGAATGCAAGTTGTTGTGAGACCTAGGTCTTAAAAGGTATCTATGTATGGTTGTTACAAATATTGTAATTTCTATAACATAACACTTTTTATTAAGAAAAAACTTTTTGGACCCCCCCTAAAACATTTATCTTGTACACCCCTATGTACGTATATGACTTAAATCATTGCCAATAGACGGAAGCCCTATTCCCGAACACATAAATGTGAATTTGGACAATATTGTGCATTTTGTATTGCTTAACATTAAACGGTAGCGGTAACAATTTTACGAAAAGCAAATTTCACAATATTGTCTAAATTGAATTTAGACAATATTATGAAATTCGTTTTCCGGAAAATCGTTTCCGTTCCCATTTAATGTAATTAACTTCACAATATTGTCAAAATTCGAATTTATGTGTTCGGGAATAGGGCCCATATGTTATGTTTTATAAGTTTCGTGGGTGGTATTCATAGGTGTGACAATTCCTTTATATAGCTTTATATCTTAGGGGGGCTAGCGGATGGTTCGACTTAATTAAACTCAATATGCGGTCGTAAACCATTGAGGAAAATCGTGCATCATATGATCAAGGAATATGCCGCTAGATGGATTATTGCCAACCCAATTTTGGTTTCGTTGCTGCAAATTTTTTAAAAATGTTTGTAAGTTTACCAAATATTTTATTTTTATTTCATCCAACACATCGTGAAATATTGGCCTATGTCATATTTTAATATTTTACTCGAAAAATCAACATCCACTTCTTGATGTTCAATAATCCGTGTAAAGGATTCCTTTCGCTGTGTATGGTCACTATAGGTATAAGTTTTTGTATATTATAATTATACTTTATTAGTTGAATCTCTCGAATTTGAATTGATGTGCCTGGCCTTTCATCTTCCTTTTCGAAGTCCGTATTGTCTCTCATTAAGTAATTTGGAAAACTCTAAGAAGCTCATTAAATTAAAATTGACATACTTCTCAAATATTTTAGCAACTACCGATAAAATTGAAATGGGTCTGTAATTTGTAGGATCAGTCTTACTACCCGTTTTTGAAACTTCCATAATAAGCCTTCTCTCCACACTGTATCGTATGGAGCAGTTAAATCAACAAAAGGAACAAAAGTCTTCTTTAATTCTTGAAAATTAATTAATTAATTAATTCTTCCCTTTTTCAATAAATGTAGTTAAAGCTAAAACTTGTTCCGTGCAACCTCTATTTTCACTAAAACCTGCTTTTTGTTTCGGTACAATTTCATTTATCACAGGATATATTCTACATTAGGAATCAATCTTTCTAGTAGATTGTAAAGAACACACACAGCAGAGAAATCGGTCTATAATCAGCCCGTCCCCAAAAAGGGACCAAAATCCGATATCTCAAATTATAGGCTAATAGCTTTACTATCGGTCCTATCCAAAGTCTACGAGCATTATATTAATACACACATTTCAAAATTTCTGGAAGTAAATCATTTAATAGCCGACAGCCAATACGGTTTTCGAAACAAAAGATCAACCACCGATCTATAAAACTATGGAGCGCATTGTTGGAACAGCATACTTGATAAAGGTGGTGAAACATACGTTATCGCTTTAGACACCTCCAAGGCATTCGATTGAGTCTGGCATGCCAACTTGATCCACAAGCTTGTTGCGTATGGTTTTCATCCCAATATTGTGAAGCTGATTCAAAATTTTCTAACCAACCGATACATTTCGGTCTCCTTAGACGGATTTTCTTCTGAGTCTAAACTAATTAACGCTGGTGTACCTCAAGGCTCAGTATTGTCGCCAACCCTATTTTTGATTTATATCAACGAATTGTTGAAAATCACCAGCAACTCAATAAATAGTTTTGCAGATGATAGTACTCTGCACAAGTCGTTCGAGCCCCTTCCTTCAAAATGTAAAATGCACGAACGAATTAATCCAGCCAGGAGAGACGCTGCCATAAACGTAAATAAAGACCTAAAAAATGTCGCCGATTGGGGTGACCAAAACCTGGTCAATTTCAACTCTACCAAAACACAGCTGTTGATTGTTTCCAGATCAAAGACCGAGTTCCCCAAAGATATTTTATTCACTATGTATGATGAACCAATAGGCAAATGTGAAAGCATTCATTTATTTGGTGTCACAGTTTCAAATGACCTACTCTGGAACGATCATGTAATGGCGATGGCAAAAAGCGCGTCTAAAACACTCGGCCTCCTAAATAGATGCCAAAAATTTTTCACTCCATACCAATTGCTCCATGTTTATAAGTCCTATATTCGTCCCTGTATGGAGTACTGTTGTCAAGTTTGGGGTGCTGCTTCTGTTTCCATCTTGGCCCTCTTGGACTCTGTTCAAAACCGGGCTATATGAATTGTGGGTGATCGAACTTTGAGATCAAAACTTGATTCCCTACAACATCGTCGCACTGTTGCTGACCTCGTTGTTTTTTTACAAATATCGTCATCAACAGTGCTCAGATGAAATCAGCAGCATCATGCCCCAAACTTATTCTTACCCCCGTTCCACTCGGCAATCGGCTACTGCAACCAGTCAAACGGTCGAGATCCCACGCTGTCATACTGGCAGATCGCCAGAAATACGTCTTTGTCCGAACTGCATACAAATGGAATAGTTTGCTGAAATCCTTGGTCTCAGGTGACTTCAACCCACAGATGTTTAAAAAAAACGTTCATCATGACCTTACAATGCCAGTTGTTGTGGGACCTAGGTCTAGACCTAGGTCTTAAAAGGTATTTATGTGTTGTTGTGACACTAATTGTAAACCCTATAACACAACACATTTTATTCAAAAGAAAAAAAAAAAATAATGAGAAGTATCATTTCCGTTACCACCAGGCCTACAAATCGCTATAACTTTTGATCTCTTAAATAATTTTGGTAAGATACCACTGTTAAATATGTTTGAGTAAAAATTAAGTAGCCAAACTTTCGTCAAAGGATCATAATTTTTGAGCATTCCCAGAAATATTCCATGAAAACCAGCTGCTTTGCCAGTTTTAATTCGATTTAATGCAATTATAATTTCTTCTATTTTAAAGTTACTACAAAAGACTGGATTATGAGATAATGTAGTAATAGTAATGTCTCAAAATTTAATACAAAAAATCCCAAAGAAATACAATTTCCAATATGTAATCATAGATGAAAGATTCAACTTAAGTAAATATGGAAATGATGAAATTTCAATTTAGAAATTATCTGAACATGTAAATTAAAATATGGTTCGTCATCGAAGCTGTGGCTAAGTTGTGTGAACACGTGATTTGAACAGTTGTTCTGATGAATGAGAGTTCGAATCCTGGCACGAAACACAAAAAATTTTTTAAAAGAAATTTTAGAGAAAATGAAAAATTATTTCGAATTGCAAAATTCAAGTGATTTCCAATATGTACTTAAGCTTAATTGCTCACAAAAAACTCTTCCAAATTAAATAAATTATTTTTGGTAGATTTTAGGATCATTCAGTCTTTGGTCTTCAACCACAAGTAAAAAAAAAAATTTGGGACTTCATCCAAAAAAAAAATTTTGGGACTTCGTCCAAGAATATACTGAGTTTTTAATAAATGTAAGAGTAAGTTTTAACCTACAGGAATTTTATTTTTATAATTTCGTTTTGAAAACAAAAAAGTCCAAGCGGCACGTATATCCGCTAGAAATAAGTAGATTTTGGGACCATACAGCTTTGTGTACAAAAAGAATTGGATATGTCCGATTAGTTTAAATAAGAAGTTTAAGTAGCAACAGAATAATCCCAAAAATTTATCAAACCAACCAAACTAAATACACTAAATACATAAACGGAAACTACTTTATCAATGCAATTTTGGAATAGTTTTGTTTAATTTGGTTAAAATTCCTTAATAACATATTAAATCCTTTGGTGGATTAACGTTCTAACTACGTCACAACTGCAATACTACCACACATAATTTATAATCAAGAACAGCATCAAACTACTCTTACACCTCAAATATAATACAAATATCTATCTTTTTATAAAAAAACTTTTGTAAATGTGTAATCAATATATGTACTTATATTTATTTCAACTAAACCACTTCCAAATATTCCAAAATCCCAAAGAAACTATTCCCTAATTCAAAACAATAATGAATTTTCAAAACAATAACAACAAACATTCAAAACAACATTTTTTTAATTTATGCGAAAAAAAAATTAAAATTCAAAGAGAATCAAAAGAAAATGTATTTAATATTTCTATAGGATATTTTTATATTTTTGGGATTTGTTGTTGTAATTATATGAGAGTGGATGTGAGAGTGACTTACATTAAGTTAGTATAATGCTAATTGCATTGGAACTTCTTGGGTTAGAAAGCTGAGAATTTCTGAGGTTATAATTGAAACAGCTCCAGGGTCTCAACCTCTAAGGTTAAACAATTTGTGTTTTAAGTTTTGGATAGATTTATTTCAAACACAATTGAATCGGTCATTTCAAAAACCTCTTAAGTCACATTTTTTTCCAACATGCTTTATTTGCTGAAAATGGTTCCTTAAAGGGAGATGCGTATTCTGGGTAAAAACCACGTAAGTCGATAGCGATAGCATTCCTTCATTCCTGTGTAGTACGAGAGGAACCGCAGGTACGGACCCATGGTTCAATACTTATTCGAGAGAACAGTGGAACAACGATTGTTGGATTATGCCTGAACGCCTCTAAGGTCGTATCCAAGCTAGGCAGCGAAAATTGAAATGGGGTTTTAACAATCTGTTAAGCAAAAACCATATTTTAAAATAGTAATTTACTTATTATTCGCTACTTTTGGTTCAATTGATGCTAATGTGTATATATTTTGGTTTAAGGTTGTTATGATCTATTTGAATGTTCATAGTTTTGCCAACGATCAGAATAATACAAATCTTTAGTATTGACACTGTAAGAACCCAGACTCAATTGCAAACGACATTATTATCGGTGGAGGCGAGAGCAGCCGTCATACTGCGATCCCTTGAGACTCGTCCTCTTTTCGAGGATTCGTATTATATATGAACTATATATGAATTATATACGTATTATACTATTAAATATGAATTAACTCTGTGAATAATTAAGAATGATGGAGAATATGACTATGTATTATAAATATATTAAAACATGACAAATTAATACCTGTAAAATGTTAAGAAGAATATTTTTAAGTGTAATTCTCAATAATAAGCAATAAAAAATATGATTACAACGATTGTTTTGGTTAAATTTTATACCACTAACCCTATTTCTCGCTAAAACAACATAAGTCAAGAACTATTTTTCAGGTTTTTTTCATTATTTCTATTAATAAACTGTTAAGGTTACTCGCTATTTTAATTTTTTACCACTCAAATACTAAATTAACCATAAAAAAGTCCTTTAAAACTCATTTGTTTGTGTATGAAACAGTTTTTATTGATTTCTGAAAAATTCTAATTGAGTGACTTATGAGGTTTTTGAAATGACCGATTAAATTTTAGAAATAAGCCAAAAACGGTGCATTCGAAAATTACAAAAAAATTGTTTTGCACTACAAAAAACAATCACCCTTCATATGACACCCCACTTGATCAAAACTAATTTCTTTCCAAAATTTCTACTTTAAACCCCCTCCAATGAACATTTGAAATTATAACAACCATAATAACATTTTGTTTCGATTTAGCAAAATCCCTACACCCGTGAACTTTTTCAAATTTTTTCTTTTGTAATGTTCGCATATAAGAGGGGAGGGGTGGGGGAGTGTTCAGAAAAAAACTCTCGTTTTTTCAATAACTCAAAAACTAAGCAGTCGAAAAATCATGGAAATTTTTTTAAAAATATTTTCATCATTTTCGATTTTTCTAAACTAAACTCGATTCCTCACAAAAGCTTTACTATCTCCGAATTACTATCTCCATATCTATGTCCATAAAATATAGATAAAAATAAATATTTGAAATTTTTTATCAACAGGCGTGGGAAAACACATTTAATAACTGTAGAAAATTTCAAGTTGATAGCACTTATAGTTTGTGAGTAAATCGATTATGTAGAACTTCGGACGGACACCGAAGTCTCACCAATAGGGTACCGTTTTTACTTTTTCCAAGTACCGAACCCTAAAAATATGCCGCCTGCAATCGTATGACTGTACTTCAAACTTAAGGTCATTGAAAACGCCGACAAATTAGTTACAATAGATATAATCGAAGATTCTAAAATCGTGGTCTGCAGCTACGCCATATGGCTTTTTTATTTGATTTCTGAAAACTACAATACTTATTCCAAAACGAGCAGAACAACAATAAAGCCAAAAGTTTTACAAAGAAGGTAAGAAGAAGATGCTATATCCACGACTTGCTTTCCATTTGGATGTCTTCCATTGTAATTTTATACATTCTCTCACTTGATGTAGTATGTGACGCAATCGTTACATTCTACTACAGTTCTAAAGGTTATTTGTTGGTATAGTATTATCAAAAGGTTAAAATGTTTATGCTATCTATGATGTACATATTTCAGTATGGTGATAAAAACATTAGCAGGCAAACTGGAAATTAATCGAAATATTTTGCAGTAGTGGATAAAATAGCATCTTGTATTCGCATACGATGATGGCAATTCTTCCCTCGTGAAGAATTACCATCATTCTAAACTCATACAAGAATCTACTATTAGAGTTCGTTGAAAGTCGAAAGATCGTATTCTATAAAAACCCTTAATAATCTGATAATAATATTAAGTTTTTCTAATTGACTAATCCAATTCGCTGCACAGAAAACATAATCCTAGAATTCTTTAAAACAGCAAACACAAGATTTAAGAAAGAGTACACAAATTATTTCAGTAACAATCTTTCCGCAAAAAAGTCAAATATCAAATATTTTCGTGTGAAGATAATTAAAAAAAAATTAAATGATAACAGGAAAATAAAGTTTAACCTTTTCACATTAAGTCATAAATTAAATTTTTTTCTTTAGACCAAAATGATGAAATAAAGAGAATTTAACAAAGAAATAACCCGAGATGAAGATGGGTGCAAAAGACGAGTTAAATATTTTGAAAGATCGGTCTTCTGTTATTATAACCAACATAAAAATTAAAAAAACTAAATAAAAAAGCGAAAGTAATTAAAATATTTCTTTAAGATCAAGTAAAACTAAAACGAAGCAACAATAAAGATACTCGTGTTATACCTTGAAATATTTATTCAATTTCAAATTATGTGAAATGCTTTCAAAAAGTTGCAATTTTGTTCCACCTACTCATCAACAATTAATATTTAAAAAGAATTTTGTGCAAAATTTCGTTTAATATATCAAAATTAATATATCAAAATCTTACAAAGTAAAATTTTCCGTCACGCGTTTCTAGATCTCGTTTTTTATAATTAGCCACAATTGAACGCGCATTACGCCGATAAAAACAAACATTCTATAATATTCCAAAAATATGAATTCAATTACCAAAAAAAGAAAACAATACTTCCCAAAACACAATGGAAATCTTGAATTAAAAATAAAAAAACTAAAGACAATGAATAAAGTTGGTTTTGTTAATAAATAAACACACTTAGTTTACGCTAAAACTGGTGACAAATTAGTATTTAGTATAAAACTGACAGTTGAATTACAAGAGGATTTAGATGTTCATTGACAGTTTACAGGTATTTTTTTTTTAGACTTTTAGAATCTATATTTATATTCTAAAAGAAATCGTATTTTACAGAAATGAAAGAAGTTTAATTTGAATCAACAACTGTGGAGGGAGACATATACTTTGAAAGCTGACGTCTGTTTGCTAACCTTTATGTAGTTATCTATCATAATTTTTAAACTACAAAAATATCATGGGAACTCGATTACATTAGCGTTGAGATGCTTTTCGAAGGAAATGGAATATATAAATATTTTAGGAGATTTTTGTATAGTAGATATTTTCTTCACAGTTTGGAAAATTATGAATTTAGGGGGTTAAACCGAAAAAGCGTCAATTTCCACAACTATTTTAACTATGTAAATTAAAATAATCGGTTTGGCATAATAAAGTTTCGCAATTGAACTGCAAATTGGTGAAATAATTCTAAATTCTCTGATTTGAAACTGGACAAATATATTTTTTTCTATAGCAACTGTTAAAATTTGCTATTATCAACTAAAATTAGAGGGAAAAGTAGCATTTTACCATCAAGGATAGATAAAATAGTACTTTAACAGCAGGGGTAGATAAAGTATTTTGATATAAGTATTTTGCTATTGATATTTTTCAAGTTTTTCCATTTTTGAAGGCACAAGTATTCTCTTTGATAAACCATCCGCGATTTTTCAGGCAATAATTTATGAATTGCCTTTGAAGCCTGCTGTTCCACATCGGAAGGCAGTTTTTCTTCTGTATCATCGCACATATATTCACAAACCAAAACTAGCTAATTTTCAAATTCACTTTTTGCACAAAATATTAAATTGATTTGTTTGTTTGTTTATAAAACTCTGTAGCAAGAAGTTATCAAAGCCACCTACAAATATCTTCGTAAAACGGTTTTTTTCCTGACACTTTTAAATTAAATTTATCATTGGTTTTTCTTAATTTTTTGGTCCTCTTTAACAATTGCTATAGAAAAAAATATTAAATTGTATTCTAAAAAATAGTCTTTAGAGATATTTTGATCCTACTCGTACAGCATCATTACTAAACTCATTTTTCAAACTTGTTAAAAAAATTATAGTGTTTTTAGAGGAGTTTGTAAAGTGTGTCTCCGTTACGTGTGTGTTTCAATTACATGATGAATATCATACATTGCAGTGTGTGGAATGTGCTGGAAATCTTAAAAAACATGCAGATAAATTGCATGAAAATTATAAAACTAATAGAATTTTGGTTGAAATACTGGCAATGGAATACCACCGATCGATGCAATTTGGACTAGTTCATCGATTCTTTTTCAGCATTTATACATAAATTAATTTGCACCCTAAAATTAGTAACTTAGGGTTAATTTGAAATCAAATTGTAAGATCACACCTTACCCGATATCAACGGTTTTATGCGTTGAAAGATATTTGACTCGAAAAAATGCACAGTAAAATTTTAAAGCTATGCATCTCAGATCAAAAATTTTAGTTTTGCAACTAAATTTTTTGGTCTGAGATGGAGATTTTTAAAAACTAACATCTTTAGAACAAAACCAAAGACTTTATATTTTAACAGGTCATTCAATAAGTCCGTAGGATAAGTAAGAAAAAAACAACATTTTGACAAAACTCGATTTTTTTATTCAACATAGTTGCCTTCGAGGGCGATACAACGAGTATAGCGATTTTCCAACTTTTCTATACCACTTTTATAGCATGATTTCTCTTTCTCGTCAAAATAGGCCTCAGTTTCAGCGATTACTTCATCATTGGACTTAAATTTCTTTCCAGCAAGCATTCTCTTGAGATCTGAAAACAGGAAAAAGTCGCTAGGGGCTAAATCTGGAGAATATGGTGGGTAGGTAAGCAATTCAAAGCCCAATTCATTCAATTTTGCCATCGTTTTCATCGATCTGTGACACGGTGCATTATCTTGGTGAAACAACACTTTTTTCTTTTGCAATTGTGGCCGTTTCTTTGCGATTTCAGCCTTCAATCGATCCAAAAGTTCACAGTAATAGTCGCTGTTGATGGTGGTTCGTTTTTGGAGATAGTCGATGAATATTATTCCGTTCGTATCCCAAAATACAGACGCCATCACCTCACCGGCCGACTGTTGCGTCTTTGCTCGCTTTGGATTCGGTTCGTCGACTGCTGTCCACTCAGCTGACTGTCTTTTGGATTCTGGTGTGTAATTATGAAGCCATGTCTCATCCATTGTCATATATCTACGATAGAATTCCATTTTATTGCGGTTTAACAGTGCCATAGACTCCTCCGAAGCATCGATTCGTTGTTGTTTTTGGTCGACTGTGAGCTCATGCGGCACCCAATTTGCACAGAGCTTTCGCATACCCAAATGTTCATGTAAAATGGTAAAAACACTACCATCTGCTACCTTTACAATGTCAGCTATTTCGTGCACCTTCAATTTGCGATCGTTCATAACCAATTTGTGGAGTTTTTTTATGTTTTCTGGAATAACAGCCTCATTTGGGCGTCCACTGCGCTCTGCATCTTTTGTGCTGGTACGACCACATTTAAATTCAGCAATCCACTTCTCTACCATTTGTCTCGATGGAGCAGAGTTTGGATAATGTTTATCAAGCCATTGTTTGGTTTCCACTGTATTTTTTTTCATCAAAAAGCAATGCTTTATTAAAATTCGAAATTCACTTTTTTCCATTTTTTTTTCAAAAACAAAAGTTGCTTCACACAAAATGCTATAACTCACGAATCAATAGTCAAATTGCTGTCAAAGTTATACACGTATCGTTTGAAGGTTAGTACTAAATAAAAACCATATGGAAAAAATTCTAGTAACGCCATCTATGTGTCATCCTACGGATTTATTGAATGACCTAGTATATTTCTATTGTGAAAAAAGAATTCGAAAAATGCTTGACCAACGAAATCAGTGCCATCTGTAAAAATATTATTTCATTGTATGTTTATTAGTTAAAGTGTAAGCAAAGGGTTTACTGTCCATTCTTTAGATTGGCCAGTCAATTCATTTTTCAACACACATACAACCGTTGATATATAGAATTTCGAACTAAGTTTGAATGGCCAGAAAACCCTGTTCTAAAATTCAACACTTTAAAATGTTTCTAAAACACGCCTTTTTTTTTGCTTCATCCATACCGCTTGTATACCAAGTATAAAATTGATCGACCGTCCACCGGTCGCCCAGATCACGAATTTTTTCTAAAACTACAATTTTTTGAACTAAAATGCAGATCTTTAAAAATTAATATCTGTAGAATAAAAAAAACTCAATTAAATTTTAGTATGGTTTAGACTTTAGAGTGAGGTTGGTTTCATATTGTAAAACAAATTTAAAACATGCTTGATCTACGACATCAGCCCAATTTAAAGAAAATTTATTTTTAATATTTTTAACAGTGATAGCGATTATTTGGTTGTTTACTTTTTGTCCAATGGCCAGTCAATGTCTTTCCAACACATCTAAAGCCGTTAATATCGGGCGAGCCCTTCTCTTGCAATATCATTTCAAATTCACTCTATTTCCTTTCATCCTTTCATAAATTCCTCAGAGAATTCAAATTTTAGTTTGAATCTTAATACCAGGTGGCATTACGTCTTTGGAAATTCAGAGACGTAAGAAGTCTACGGACCACTCTGTTCTCAAACTTCTCAAACTGAACACTTTGAAAATTTTCATAAAACCCAGTAATTTTTTATTTCACCTTTACTATTATACTTATATTCCAAGTATGAAGTCAGCAAAAACGAATCGTGCCATATTATCGAAAAATCATGCTCTTGAAATACGTTACATCGAAAAATATCAATAAATCGAAAGATAAAAAATCATGCTATTAAAAAATCAAACAACCAAAAATCACAACATCGAAAATCATAACACCGAAGTTCATTGCATCGAAAGATCGTAGCACCGAAATTTTTTCGATTTACTGAAAATATCATATCATCGAAAAATCAGATTATCGAAATTTATAAAAGCGAATAAAAAGTCATATTACAGGAATATCATAACATCGAAAATTTTCGATATAATGAATAAATCCAAATCGTTCCATCCAAAAATCATTCAATCAAAAAACAGGGGAAGCTCTCCTCACAGATAAAAATATTGTAAATTAAAATGCCAGATTATATTTCTTTATGTTATATTACTCCGATTTTGAAAATATCTAAGTGTTACATTCATGAGCCAAAAGTGAAATTCCTACCCACACTTTTTTTGGCATTTTTAGACGGTTTAGGACCACATACTGATTCTAAAAAAGCAAAAAAAAATGTATGTCTGTCTGCCGGCCGGCCGTCACAACCGACGAAATCTAGAAAACGGCTGAAGGGATTTCAAAAATTTTTGATTCTAAAAATAGGTATACTCAATGGTAAGAACGGAAAGGACGATGTGTTCGATAGCTGTTCCGGAAGTGTATCAAATAAATAGTCCAGTTTGTTAAAACAAGGAAATTTGCATATTTTTTGCTTAAAAAACGTTCATTTTAAGTGATTACGATTAGGAACATTTATAAGGATTTTGAACTTTTTACAGAAATAATCAAACTGTAATATTAATCTGGAAAACTGAATCTATGACAAACAAATTGCGCTTGCAAATCTCTTATTTATGAATCACTTTGAATAATGTAAAGGAACTATCAATTAGCTAACAGAAAAAATACATTAGCGGTATAAAAATAACTCAACAAAAATTATATAAATCAAAATGCAAAAAGGCTTACATTAATTTATTTCTTGAATGTTGTCTTCTTCTCAAAGTCCTGTGTGGAATAAGTGTTGATTGTAGACTGGAATTCATTTTACTAAACGTTATTCCATTAAAAGCATCATGAAATGATAAAACCAAATTAGGTCTGCCCATTCGAAATATATCCCTCATAGTTTGATCAAATTTATCCACACGCCAATAACCATTTGTATTTCAAAGCTCTGCAATATCACAAACTTTTTAAGCCGCTTGCTGATTGACATCAAATTTATGAATATTTGCATTTAGCATCTAACGGCTTGGAATGAAGCGTCACCGTAACCGTTGGGTATAAAAAATGCGTTGAACGGTTTCGTTATTACTTCACCTGAATAACTATTTTCACATTTTTGCATTTTAACTTGTGATCTTTTGTGATTCATTTTTTTTACTTTCATATTGTTTGGAATGATTTATCAATCATTTTTTTTACTAAAACTCATCACATTATAAATAAATAAATATAAAAAAACTTCAATATCACAATTAAAAACAAATAATTTATTTTTATATATCAAAAATTAGCCTCGGTTTTTGTTTTGATTTAAATTTACATTATAATCTTTTTTGATTCAAGTTTAATTTAATACTAATCTTTGATTTAAATTTACAAATCTTGGAACCAAACAATTTGATCGCTTATATACACATCTTATAGGTTTCCTGTTTCCCTCTCCATTATTGTTACAGGCAATTTTCACTAATACAAGCAACAATTCTTTTACAATAATTCTTTTACAAATTTATTTAAGCAAAACATGTATTATTAATTGATTAATTGATTGACGTAACTAAACCGTCAACAAAAAAAAATGTTCACAGTAGTACAAACAAATGTTCCTACGCCTATTACAATTGAAGAGAATAAATTAACAAATTATTAGCGAATTTCTTTGAATATAAATACTATTATTTTAGAGTAAACATTGAAAATAGCCCGTCGTTACACATTGAATTTGGAGAAATTTTGATTGTTGGGATTACTATGTGAGACCAAAATCTAGATTATTGCATTATAAGTTTGTCAAAAAAATGTTGTCAAGTGTGTCAAAAGAATGATTTTGATTTTTTCTTACACAATTTTTTGGGAAAAAATGAAATTAATTATTTGTAGGACATGAAATTTTATTATTATGTATGATAAAAATTATGGCATTATAAGTTTGTCAAAAAAATGTTGTCAAGCGTGTCAAAAGAAAGATTTTACTTTGGTTTATTTATTTTTTTACCCAATTTTTTGGGAAAAATAAAACTAACTGTTTGTATAACATGAGATGTTATTATTTTTATAGAGAATTGTGGCATTATAAGTTTGTTAAAAAAATAATGTCAAGTGTGTCAAAAGAATGATTTTCATTTATTTTTTTATAAAAAAATAAAAAAAGTTATTTGTATGGAATGAAATTATTATTATTGAGAATTTTATTGCATTATAAATTGTCAAAAAAATATTGTCAAGTGTGTGTCAAAAAATGATTTTTAGAATTTTGGAAAAAGTTTTGATTTTTGATTTTGTTATAATTTTCGCAATATTTTTAGAATTGTGGAAAAATATAGAATTTTTGAGCATGTGTTTTTTGTATATACATATGTATAGTTTTAGAATTTTGAAAAAAGTTTCAATTTTTGATTTTGTAAGAATTTTTGGAATATTTTTAGAATTTTGGAAAATTTTAAATTTTTGATTTTATTATAATTTTTAGAATTTTGAAAAAAGTTTCAATTTTTGATATTGTAATAATTTTTGCAATATATTTAGAATATTGCAAAAAGCTTGAAGTTTCAACAGTTTTTGGAATATTATTAGAATATAGAAAAAATTTAAATATTTGATTTTATTCTAATTTTTGGAATTTTGAAAAAAGTTTGAATTTTTGATTTTGTTATAATTTTGCAATAGTTTCAAGTTAATCTTTGATTTTATAATAATTTTTGCAATATTTTTAGAATTTTGAAAAAAATTTTATTTTATTTAATTTTTACAATATTTTTGGAATTTTGAAAGAAATATGAATTTGTGATTTTGTAATATTTTCTCGAAACGCTAAATGGAGAGGTTTTTGAGTAGTTTGCTGAGTGTATCATCTTTTCACTGAATTATGTTAATAAATATGATCTGTTATAATTTTCCGGCAACGTATTGATGTTTCGTGTTAGTTTTGTAATAAATTTCTAAACAGAGATAAAATACTTGTGCTTTTACAAAGAGTTTTATGTTTAATATACATCGCTGCCCAAAACTAAAAACAATGTCCTCATAAAAGTTTTATGCCGAAAACTATATCAAAATCCTTAACCCAAACCGAAGTCTTGATATCTCAGAGCTTGACATTTCAGCCCCTCCATATTTTCTATATTCCATTGCTTCACTTCACGTTTTTGGGTTTTTGGTGTGATTTGAGAGTGTGGAGTGGAGCTCGTTTATGAACTTTATTGAAAAATATTGAGTTATTTGTATTTCAATTATCACGTGTCTGTCTGCCAAAGGATTCAAACTCACTGACATTGATAACGTTACGAGCTCGAATACCAGTCGAAACACGCATAAAGAGAAAAGTGTAGTTTATACCGCATTTACAGCGACATAGCAAATTAGTAGACAGTATAATAATTTGTATCTTGTCATATTTTATATGAGTTTAAAGCATGGATTGCAAATTAAATCTTTCATGATATAAACACATTTTAATTTAGTTTAGCTTAAATTGGTATCTATCAAATTTTTAAAAAAGAATTGAAAAGTATTATAACTATAGAGACCATTCCTCAAATTATTTGTTTGATGTTGAAAAATGTTTGTTGGAGAAAAGAAATTTGATTATTTAAAATTTTTGGGAAAAGAAGACGGTGTAGAAATGAAACATTTCTATTTGCAATGGTGTTCACCGTGTAAAGTATTAAATTAAAAATAATTTGATTTGTATAGTAAGCCTAGATATCAAATTAGTTGCAAGCTTTTAAAATAAAAAGTGTTAACAGCACAGATTTAAATTACATCTACTAATTTGTTATGCCGCTGTAAATGCGGTATTAACCTTCGCGTGAACAGTATCTACGGTTTTTGTAATTCAATAACTTTATGAGTTTTTAACCAATCATCATGCCTGTTCAGCTATGTGACTAATTTTTAAATCGATTTCGCAAAATTTGAGAAAAAAGTATTTTGGACTTCCTTTTAACACTTTTTTTTGGATTTTTATGGTTTTTTTTACGCAAGAAAACATATATCTACCCGGGTAGATATTTTTACCTTGGGTTTTATATGAATATTTTTACTGGGCAATGTTAAAAACAAGTAACTTTATTTTTAAATATATGCTTTTATTGTATGCTTACACAAAAGCAAAATGATATTATGATATTAATACACGTTTGATATTATTACGCGTTTGTTGATATTATGTAAGTTGATATTACGTAAGAAAACAAATATCTACCCGGGTAGATATTTTTTTCCTTTTTTCTTATATAATTTTTACTGGTCAATGTGAAAAACAAGTAACTTTATTTTTAAATATATGCTTTTATTGTATGCTTACACAAAAGTAAAATTAATACACAGTTACGTTTGTAGATATTATGATTTATGTAATATCTACCGGGGTAGATACTGTTCATATCAGTAGCTAAAAATTTCCGTTCACGCGAAGGTTAATGTAACAAACTGTAAAGTTTATTCAAAGAAACACAAAACTGATTCCGAATGAAAAAATTCAAAGGATTCATAAAGTTACTTGAGTTTAATTGCTCACAAAAATGCGCAGATATCGGACATTTAAATTTACAATATAACACTGAGTGGGTATACCCTATGTTTCGATTAGTTATTATATCGAATATATTCGATGTTATGATATATCAATAATATGGTTTTTTATTCGATTTTATGAATTTAGATGATATGATTTGTCCAGTACATCGAAAAAATTTCGGTGCAACGACCTTTCGATGCAATGACTTTTCGACAATGTGACCTTTCGGTGCTATGATTTTCGATGGTGTGATTTTCGGTTATTTGATTTTTCGGTATGATTTTTTATCTTTCGATTCTGTCTGAATGTATACAAATATGTACAGTATAAATAAATATAAAAATTAATACATACTGCGACTATCTGACATTTAAAATTACGATATGCCTAGTGAGTAGGGAATACGGTATACCCTATTTTGCGATTGAATGATTTTTATATGCAATGATTTATTCATTATATCGAAAATTTTCAATGTCATGAGCATTTTATGAATTTCGATCAAATGATCTTTCGATTTTATGAATTAAATTTTGGATTATTTGATTTTTGGTGATGTTATGTTTCAATGCAATGACTACGATGAAATAAAATTTTGGTTTTTAGAAATATCATATCAGATCTCATGATTTTTCAATTTCAAAACCATACGATGATATAAAATTCAGTGGTATGAACTTTTAGTCTACTGATTTTCAGTTCTATAACACGATTCGATAATTTCATTTTTCGAAACTAGGATGCGAACCCGATAAAAAATGATTGAGTTCACCGTCGGTCGCGTTGATTATGAATTCCATTAGTTTAGATATAATATGTATTATTGGTTGGCATATTTATCATTTAAGTGAATTTTTTTAGTTGATCGCTGTGGTTGTTTAAAAGATCATAAAATTTTTTACAAGAATTTGTTAAATAATATAAAACGGCTTTCAAAGTCTTAATACTTAAATGTGATTTTTCTGATGTCCACTTTTTATTTACCATAGAAAAAACGTGTTCAGTTACAGCATTAGTTTCTAGTAGTTCGTGCTTGTATGCTATAATTTTTAGTACATTATTTTATGGAACATGGTTTGTTTCAAAATGATGAAATGTTTTTAACCATTGGTTCTCCATTTGTATTGTGATTTTGCGAACCCCGTAAATTCCTTCTCGTTCTCCGTCGGTCCCAGCTTATCGTGGATTTTTTACAAAAATCGTGACATTTTTAAAACATCGTGGGACAAATTGTTAATAATCGGAACTGTCCCGCCAAAAGCGGGACGTCTGGTCACCTTTGCGTAAAATGCTTTTACGAACAAAAACTAACAAGGTATCGGATCCAGAATGTATTCCTCGAATTATTTTTTAAACATTTGTCAAGACGCTAGTATCAATCCTTACTAAAATTTCCATTAGGAATATTTTTTCCCAAAAAATGGAAAACTTTAACTGTTTAACTCGAATAGTGTAGAACTTGCCTATCTGCATGATATTTGAACTTCGCGAACTTAGATCTTTATCGTCGTTGTTTTTTGATAGCTTTAATCTTCAAAATTTCAAAGTCAACGAACATAAATTCTTCAGAGAATTTTTTATTTTATTTTATAATCCTAATTCCTAGTTGTCACAATTTTCTTGTTATATAGAAATAGCGTTATAAAAACACTAGGATATAAGCATCTTGACTGAAAAAAGTTTTCAAACCCGAAAAAAGTTTTCTGTTGCTTCAAATTGCAGAAACCCAATAATTCAGTATCCCTTATTCTTCAGTACTTCTACCTTTTTACTTACGTTTGAATTATTTGTGTTTGAGTTGAATATTGAACTTAAATTTAATTACAAATAGTTTACATCTTTTTATGTTTTTATGTTAACTATTAGTTAACTATGATAACTATTGCTCCAATTTTTGTATGTACCTACTTGAAGACGATACTGCTTAATGTTTGAATAAGGTTACACTTTGGTAAAAATCTTGATCAACTTATTGAATTAGTTTCTTAGACAGCTCCGGTATGTAAATGAGTAAATGAGGTTGCCTGTTCTATAGAAGTTTTTTTTTATTATAGTTGATTTAGAATAAGCAAAATAACAATTCGCACGTGGTTCTTAATTCCATCGCTTTATTTACTCAAATCGATTATTCAAAGTGTGAGACACAATTTATTATGCATAGGTTTTCTTTCACTATCAAAACATCTAGAACGCGTGATTGAATTTAGTTTTTTTTTAAATTAGATTAAACTTAAAATTTTGAAATAAGAAAAATCCGTCAAAAGTTAATTTGAATATTGGTAATCGTTTTTATTCTATTTACGGCGACAATGGTTTTAAGATATTGTTAATTATAGCTTAGGTAATGACAATATCGAATGTTTATTTATTTGTCTTTTATGTAAGCACATAATTTTGTTTTATCACTTTTAAAATTTTTGTTTACAATTTGTTGGAGTCACACCACACGACTATCCGATCGCTTAATTTATCTTTTTCAAAGATACTATCAAGTATCAACAGCAACTTAAACAATTTTAAAAATTAATAACAGTAGTTAGTTACACATTTAATAAAAGTTTCTATTAAATTATTTTATCTAAAATTTTAGATTTTTAACATATAATGTCGCCTTCATCTATTATACATGATTGCATGTAATATTTTCTTATCAAATCTTATAACTTTTAAATGAATTTTATTTAAAAAGAAATTTGAAAAAAAAATTAAATAAAAACATTTTATAAATCAAAACAAAAAGAAAATAATTGTCTGAATACACAATAAGATATCGGCTCGTCATAATGGCGACTAATTGAACTATTCCATAAGAAGCAAATACATATTACAAATAAACAATTTTAAATTAAAACAAACAACATCAATAATTAAATATATGTACATACAAGCAATTACTTTACTACAAGGTGAGTTTTCGTGTAGTTATTGGAAAAATGTTGTTTGAGATTCTATGTTATATGATCCGATAATTATTAAAGTTTTCTTTTATATGCAACAAACAATTATAATTATAATTGATGACAAAATTGATACCGATTTTTTTGTTAATATTATTATTTTGTATTAAAATAGTAAATTTAACGTCAGGTTGAAAGAATTTATAAACATATTTTACGATGAATGCAGAACGATTAAGTATGGCAATTTACCAAAAGAATAGATTCTCATACTTTACGTATAGGTTAATGACGTTCTGACAACAATAAAATTTTGTTCAAACACAATTAAACTTTTTTTAACTATGTATCTTAAGAAACGTGTAAAAGTTGGTATTACTAATTCTTATTTGCAGAGATATAGAAATTATTAAGTAAGCACTTAAACGATTTCAAAACGATTAATACGGTAAATGAGAAGCTATACAAGCGCTGCATCAAACTATTATGCGTATATTTAAAACAATTTAAACATAATGCCAGATAGTAGTTTAGTATTAAAATTTATTAATAAGATATAGATAGATTAACGATGTCGGTAATGAGGTCTTAACCCAATCTTAACCCAATTTATATATTCGCGATCTATTAACTTTTTTTTTTCAAATGTCTGGAGTATTAAATACATCTCCTTAACAGAAATGAGCATATGTATTTAGTGTCTATTCAAAAATTGTTTTAATTTTTTAGAACACTGTAGTTAAATCAGTGGCGTCATTTCACCAAAATCTTGGGGTGGGGCGAGAATTTAAATGACATAAAAAAATTTTTTTCGTAAAACATAACATACACATTTTTATACACACATATATTTAAAAGCATTTAAATGCATGGACTAAGAAATAAAAATAAAATGATTTTGAGCTACCTCGGTTACTCTGCTAGATCTTTGTCTTCTGTTGTTGTTTCATTGAAGCGAATGTCGCAAAGTTCTGCAAAATCCCTTCATTTGTTAAAAATAATTTTAAATTTAGTATCATCTCTACATTGTTTAAGCATCAAGAAAGTAGTTTTAATTAAAGCGCTTGTTTTAGAAATTATTATATCTTTGCTTTGTAACTGTTCAGAGAGTGAATTTGTAAACGACAGCAGATCGTGCAGCATAAAAAAGGATGGTTTTTCTATACGATCCCAGGCATCCCGGGATTTAAAATTTATGAGTCACGTAGTCCCAGGATCCATAAAACACCACGGGTTTGCAATCCCTACGTGACTCCTCTTATGTCGAATCGTTTTTTTGTTTGTTTTCCTTTATTTGTCTCAGAGAGAAAGAGTTATGTCTACCCTAAACTGACCAGAGCCAAATCGTTAAAATTTGGGACAAAATGCAAACATTTTTCCAAATACTAGCTAATTAGAATTTCTATTGCGAGAAAGTGGGACGGTGAAAACGTGCTAACTAGATTGTGCATAAATTTACTATTTAATGCTTTCCTTTACTATTTGTTTACTATTTAATTCTACAAAAAATTCTTTTATTTTAATTGGACATTGTTCAACCGTTAGGAAACGTGCTTACAGTGGTTCACACATTTTCAAAATTCTTTCTAGTGCTGGCATTACCGCCAGCCAGCGAGTTTCACTGTATCCAATAAGTTGGTTATGTTTGACATTACTTTTGCCGCAGAACTCCTTCAACTTAAACCAGTAAAGACAGTAAAATATCCAAATTTTTTTAACCCTGCCATTTAAATCAGAAGCACTTCTTGTTGCATTATTTAGAATACGGGCTGCGAATCCAATACCCAATAAATTCTGGTTCAAATTCGCGTTTAGCTTGCTTTTAAACTTTTACCCCTTGACGTGACACCACTAAAATTGGTGTTCGTGTTATCAGCGCAAATTGCAACTAGCTTTTTGTCAATGTTAAATAACAACAAGAAAACAAAATAACAACAAAACTTGTTTAAGCTACTGGAGCTGGCGGCTTATAGCAACGCTTTTTTATGTTTATCTGTATCTATATGTCTTTTAATATCATAATGTCCGCTGTTAATTTGCAAATTCACTCCGACTGGTAATACAATAAGCTTTTGCGTCGTTATATTTTGATTTTTTTATAAAACGATAGTCCAATTCAATATCGTATGAGAATTTACGTAAACGTTTTCTATCCGTCTTGATTTGCAGGAGAACTTTTTAAATATAATTTTAAAAATTAGTATAAATTTACCTTTTATAGCAGCTTAAAACTTTTGTTACACAAGTAAAGACTGCAAAACAATTGAAACAATTTATTTTAATTTTACTAAATAATTAATATCTTTTCTGTATTCTGTAAGTATAAGAGGTATATAGTATACCTCTCGTTCTATCTTTCTGCAAATCTATACCATTTATCAAGTTTTTATGCTGTTTACTTTGTTTGTTATTTATTGAGAAAAAAAATTAGAAATTAGAAAGTAATAATTTTACTTTTGAGCTACCTAGTTAAAGTGTGTTTAAACAGAGTTTGAAACGCTACTTATATCACTCCTTTACTTTGTTCTTTCAGAGTGCGTAGCTTAAAAAAAATATAACACTCCCACACAGAGGAGTGAAAATAGTAAAATATCATTCTTGCTACTAAATTGAAATAAATATTTTCTTTCAAATACTCAAAACTTTTATTTTTGAACATCTTAAATTATGAACATCTTAATTTTTGAATATTATTTCAAAGGATTGAAATGAGTGCTCGAATAAAGTAAAATTGTAAAGTCTGGTTTGAAAATTTAAATGTTTATGAATTTATACGGAAAACTGCGTCTTTTTAAGTAAAATATTTTGTATTTTATTTTTCATAATATACTTTCGATCTCTCGTATATACACCGGGGAGATGTTTCTATACACAAAGAAACCTTTTCGCTGAGGTAGATGTGTTAGACATCAATAGATATTTGCAAAATAAAATGTAAATTATCGAAGTGAAAAAAACTGAGTTTAGTATTTCTATGAAAATTATAGTTAAAACACTATTTAGTAAAAAAAATATTGCACTGGTTTGTTCTCTCAATATAGTTAAATCAACATATACATAACATCATACAAACTGCAAGAAAAAACTGTGAAGCCATTGCTTTGACTAAGATATTGCGCAAACTGTACGTAGGTAGATATAAGGTTTTTTGATTATTTCGATAATGCGGGCAAATGTGGTGGTAATATTTGTTTCGTGGGACGCTTCGTGGGACAAATTTCTCAGTGGGACAACGCAACGAAATGTGGGACATTTCCACGCAGCGTGGGACGTCTGGGCAGTTTACTACCCATAAACGTGCGTAAATTTTTCATTTGATTCAAAATTGTACAACCAAATTGTAGAAAAACCTACCACAAAAAAAAAAATAGTTTCTTCCTCCCTGTATAAAAAAATGAACAAAGATTGACGTTTAGGATATATTTTAGATTTTATTATAACCAACCAAACATACAATTTTTGCTATTTTATGAATTAAAAATTATAGTCCATATAGCGAAAAGAATTTGTCAGCAAGTTTTCATAACATATTTTGAAAATATTTACATAACTTAATTTGTTCGTGTCGTTAGAAAATATTGCTTGTCCATTATCAAACATTCACTATTATAAAATCACTGGAAATAATCCGCAATAAATTTAAATTACTCCCGTAATTATTTTTATTCATTTTATAAAAATTAGCACAACTATCAAGAAAACTTTTGATATGTTATAGGATTTTTACACGTAAAATCCTATACATTTAGAATTGTTTTTAATTTATAGTTTTTAAAAAAGCTGTAAAGTTTGTACAATATGATATAGATAAAAAACAGGGCCAAACAGTCAGGGTTCTCAAAATAAGTGGGGCATGGAGGGATCAGTTTTTATTGTTTAAAATTTTTTTTTTATTTTTGATCTACGGGTGTGACAAACCCGCGTAATCCAGTCCCTGCTATTGACATACGAGTTAACGTGAGGTATCACATACCACTGGCAATATCAGTGAGATATCACTAGCCAAGGTGACATCTTAGGGGTGGTGGCGGATGAACTGTATTCAGTCAACGTTAGCAACCCTCAATCTTAGCTGTGAAATAATCCTTGATGATGAGACGCTATTGCTTCCTTGAAGAAACGAACCTTCATATAACTATGTGTGGGCTTTAATCATTAAGAAAGATGGTGCGTTGAAGGATCAAGGAATAGGCAACCGGCTGGATTATTGGCAACTACATTTTTGTTTTGATTCAGCAAATTTTTGCCAAAATTTGCTATTTACTTTTTAATCTACTTTTATTTTCTTTATTCTATCATAAAATATTGGCCTATGTCATATTTTGTCAGTGATAGTATTTTTTGTTTAGTTATCCATTCTTTAACAAAAAATATAAAAAAATAAAACAAAGGAAGATTTACGTCCATCAACACCTTCGAACGTATGTTGTTGTGGGGCCTTGGTCTTAAAAGGTTTTTAAGTGTTATTGTGACACATATTGTAATTCACATATTGTACTACACAACACATTTTATTAAAAAAAAATAATTAGGTTGTGTTCTCCTGCATGTACTTACTTTTAAGTTTATATAAATTACCAATGGCCAATAACAATTGAAATTTGAATGTTAAATACTGCACTATAAACTCTCGAGGAGCCCTATACTAATGAAATATTTTGTTTCCTCTGGCTCAGACACGAATATCTTATAAAGAAAACACAATCGTTCTTCTAAAAGCGGTAATGCCGCGCACCTTATAGTACGATAGAATTTTGTCAAAATACGCACCCACGGCGTTTTTGGAAGAACGATCGTGTTTTGTTTATAAAACTGATTTCATCAGAAGATTAGAAGCAAAACGACCGCCTTTCATATCGGCGGCGCTCTAGTCCTTGATACAAAGAACGATAACGGTTTGAATATTGCGATGAACTGTACTTTAGTCGGGCCAAAATAATATGTAACGTAATAATTATATTATCAGATATATTTCAATTAATAGTATGCGATAAAATTGGTATATTAGTTAAGTAAATCTTCTAAAAATTAGACGAATTTACAAAATAACCGTGCATTGAAATTTTTATAGTGTATAATTCTACCACGATTGGATGGTTTTATTGAATCGATGTATTGAATTATTGATAGTATCAGATCCTTGGGGGGGTCAATGCCCCCCCAGCCCTACCCAATTGACGCCCCTGAGTTAAATTAACCTATATTTTATGGTAAAGGTTTTAAGTGAACACTCCCCTAATTTTAAAAAAATTGTACTCAAAAACGTTAAAAACGTGCATACAAATGAAAAATATCGAAAAACTGGCATTGTTATTTTGTTAACATTCAAGTTTTGAATCATTCAGATTTCGTTCAAATTCAGCAGTGCGTTCGAATACTTAATGAAGTATTTAAGCATTTATTTTGTTTTGGTATACTTGAGAACTTCCTTCTTTACATTTTATTTTAATTGCACTGTAGCTAATGTAGCTAATGTAGCTAATTTAACTTTAAATTTGGAAATTTTATATTCAAACTAGTGGGGTGGGGGTAGGACCATAAGGGTCGCTCATAGAATTTTCGGAAAAGTTAAAAACTAACCAGTTACTAGATAAGGAATACTGCAACGTCATACTTTCTTTGCGGCATATTTTGGGGCTTTAAAATTATACAATATATATTAGTTGCGTTGTTCAAAAATATGTTTTATGGAAGATAAATTAAAGTAAAAATAAAAAATTACAAAAAAATATTAAAACAAACTTAAAAAAAAGTCACCAAAGCGTAAATATAAGCTCAATTGTAAAAATGTGTTTTGAAACCGAAAATACAGATTATTAAGATTTATTTATAATTTACATTTAAATAGGATTATACACATACAGACTGCGAAATAAAATAAGTTATCTAGACAGGTTAATAATAAGGCATTGCAATTTGAAGATATCATTAAAATGTAGAAATCAAAAACCATATCAAATACAACAACCTAACATATAGGCAAATTGAAAAATCGGCATGAATTAGCTATGAATAAAATATAAACATCGGTACGATTTAGGCAACTTCCCCCTACAAATGAATTGAGTGATGTTTCGGACTCAGACTCGGTGTTCGGTAGCGTAGGTTCAATATGTATGTGAAAAATTAATTGCAGAAAGTGTATTGCCCGCACAACTAAATCACATAAATTCAAATTAAAAATAAAATTAAATTAAAATTTTGTTAAATCAAATTTAGATTTAGTAGTTTATACAATTTAGAAGCTAATTGGAACCCAGTGTTAATATAAACTAAAAAACATATTTTGATTTTCAAAATAAATTGTTTTTTAAGTTTCTTGTTTATTGTAATATTTTTTTAATGAGGCCGGTCCAGAAAATTTTGCCTGGGCGAATGAATTTGCCAGTCCGCTCCGCTGCTGTTGAAATCATCCGTTGTTGAGAATGCGTTGGATAAATTTTTGTCTACATACCGAGGATACCCACGATATCCTCTTACGGGGGTAAGAGAATAAAAATTCCGATGTCGAAAATCGACCCAAAAGCAATTACGTATTGTATTGTTAATCCTGGCTTTCAATCTTATTGAGACTTGGTATATAGGTAAAATTTCAGTACTATTTCCAATATTTCTGCATACCAACTTCTGGTCTGTCACTTTCGGTTAAAAAGTTTTTTTTTAAGTGTAGCCTACAGTTTTAAACCGATTTTCATAAAACGTTGGTGTTTTCGTTGGTTCAATCAATATGAGAAAGGTTTCATTAGGTTTTGGGGTACATTGTACTTTGGTTTGGAGGGTTCAATATACCAGTGGTTCCCAATACACCAGTGGTCCCCAACCTTTTCCCACTCGCGGCAAGCTTTTGGCAGTCGCGGCCCCCTTTATGGGGCCTTAGAAAGCATGTTGTTATGCATTTCGCATTATGCATTTCTTAAAAGGTTCTTATGTGTTGTTGTGACACACATTGTAATTTCTACTACCCAACACATTTTATTTTAAGTCGCGTTATCGTCAAAGAATATTCCATTAAATTTTACATATGTTCCTGCGGGTGGGCAGATATTATAAATTCATTGGTATTAATGCATTGTAACTGTTTGCAAATCACGATTGCAAAGGTGTTGCCGGCTAAGGGCCACATTTTTTTCATGTTTGATTATACATAAGCTATGATTCTTTGTATATAGTATTTGTGCGAATTCTATTTCGTAGTTTTGAGCTTTTGAAACGTGTATTACATACAATTGCAAACCAATAACATATTTGTAACATCATGATGTGTTTAAATCAAATACTTAAAGTACCGAGAAATTAATTGACTAAACCTGAATCTATTAAATATATGTTTATGTAAATTTTTTGTTTTTTTTATACTTCGCTAGAGTTGCAACCTAATTTTTGGTTTATATTAATTAGCGTTGACATTTTTTGGTAGAGTTTATCTAGTCGGCTAGCCCTGATTAGAATGATAGACTTTTTTAAAGTTTCAAATTTTCTCATTGGTTCGAAACTAGATCGCTCGAAAATTGTATGGATTGCAAAAAGTTTCATAATTTGCACCATAATTTTTTAGATTCAGTTCTTATATTATTCTTGATGGGAGATTTTCCTCGGGGTGATGTTATATCACAAATAATTTACTGAATTAACTGTTGATCATGTGTCAATAGACACAAGTGAAGACTAGTCATTTTCTTCTCACCGATACGAGTTTGTTATTCAATACTAGAATGTCTAGAGTATAACAAAACAGTGATCACCAGAGAAATTAATTGACTAAACCTGCATCTATTAAATATATGTTTATGTAAATTTTTTGTTTTTTTTTTATACTTCGCTAGAGTTGCAACCTAATTTTTGGTTTATATTAATTAGCGTTGACATTTTTTGGTAGAGTTTATCTAGTCGGCTAGCCCTGATTAGAATGATAGACTTTTTTAAAGTTTCAAATTTTCTCATTGGTTCGAAACTAGATCGCTCGAAAATTGTATGGATTGCAAAAAGTTTCATAATTTGCACCATAATTTTTTAGATTCAGTTCTTATATTATTCTTGATGGGAGATTTTCCATCAGGGTGATGTTATATCACAAATAATTTACTGAATTAATTGTTGATCATGTGTCAATAGACACAAGTGAAGACTAGTCATCTTCTCACCGATACGAGTTTGTTATTCAATACTAGAATGTCTAGAGTATAACAAAACAGTGATCACCAGAGAAATTAATTGACTAAACCTGCATCTATTAAATATATGTTTATGTAAATTTTTTGTTTTTTTTTATACTTCGCTAGAGATGCAACCTAATTTTTGGTTTATATTAATTAACGTTGACATTTTTTTGGTAGAGTTTATCTAGTCGGCTAGCCCTGATGAGAATGATAAACTTTTTCAAAGTTTCAAATTTTCTCATTGGTTCGAAACTAGATCGCTCGAAAATTGTATGGATTGCAAAAAGTTTTATAATTTGCATCATAATTTTTTAGATTCAGTTCTTATATTATTCTTGATGGGAGATTTTCCATCAGGGTGATGTTATATCACAAATAATTTACTGAATTAATTGTTGATCATGTGTCAATAGACACTAGTGAAGACTAGTCATCTTCTTCTCACCGATACGAGTTTGTTATTCAATACTAGAATGTCTAGAGTATAACAAAACAGTGATCACCAGAGAAATTAATTGACTAAACCGGAATCTATTAAATATATGTTTATGTAAATTTTTTGTTTTTTTTATACTTCGCTAGAGTTGTAACCTAATTTTTGGTTTATATTAATTAGCGTTGACATTTTTTTGTAGAGTTTATCTAGTCGGCTAGCCCTGATGAGAATGATAATCTTTTTTAAAGTTTAAAATTTTCTCAATGGTTCGAAACTAGATCGCTCGAAAATTGTATGGATTGCAAAAAGTTTCATAATTTGCACCATACATTTTTAGATTCAGTTCTTATATTAAAACATTTTAATAAAATTTTAGAAAACTTTTTTCAGTTTTGATATATACTACAGTCGATGAAAGCATAGCTTTCGAAATACGTATATAGTAAATAAAAACTATTAGTTAACAAGAAAATGGCGTTTTTATTTTAATTTATTAGTGAAATTTATTATAATACTTGTTAAGTTTAAACAAACAAAATTATTGAAATGTAAACTTTTTATGAATCTTTTTTACATTTATTTATTTTTTCCGTTTATTTTACAACTGCATTGGAAAACTATATAGTAATAATACATAATTATTAATAAAATGTTTAGTATTGTTTTTTTTCCATAAATTTCCTTTTTACTAGTTTAGAACTCTTAAACTAATTATTTCAATATCAGATTATTTACCTATTACAATAGTTTAACTCAAATCAATGTAATAGCCTATCAAATGGTTCTGTTATATCATATAAAGAACATGTAAAATAAAAATGAAAAAAGATTAAGAACTTAACATATGGTTTTAATTAAAGGACAGCTCATCTTACAGACTATATTGAAGTCGATAACTATTACAGGAGTGCCAATCAAAACATATTCTTTTATGGCATTCCTATATCTAATGAGGTTAGGAATATGTCGTACCGACGATGGTAAATTGTTGTATTTTATGAGCCCGGAAAAGAAGACATTACAACACCCTCTTATCCTATTGACTCGCGGAATGTAGAAATTGGATCGCCTTCTGATAGAATAATTATGGATGCCCTTTAGATAATTTAGATCTATATTGCAGCGTACTCAGTTGTGTTTAACCTTGTGATAAAGAGAAGCTGCTGATAGTTAGACATTGCTTCGATAGGAATAACATATTTGTTATATAAGTTAAGATTTGGAGTTAATCTAGGCAGGCGCCTAATAGAGTTAATTACTTTATTTTGAAAAATTTAATTCATTAATCATATCTTTCGAGGAAGGTGCTTGCCAAATTATTTTCATATAATTTAAGTGGCTATTTATATGTGCATAAAATAATTGCCAAGCCGATTGCTCAGAGATGAGATTGTGGGATCTGAAAATTAAATCTTATACATTTTCAACTCATTATATGAGTAAATTAAATGAAAATGCGATTAGATGAAAATGCGACTTTATTTTTTTTTTGTGTAAAAAATTATACCATAAACGATTAAATATTTAGTATTTCTTAATATTTTTAACAGTATAAGCAATTTTACTTTTATTTTTTTTCGAAAGCAAAGTCAATTATCTTTCCGTTGATAACACCGTTGAAATCGCGTGAGCCGTTCTCTTGCTTTTTGATTTCAAAGTCACTTAAGTTTAATCTTCCAAAAAACTTACGGATCACACTGTTTTCAAACTAACCAGCTGAAAAATTTCTAAAAACACTGTTATTTTTTAATTCACTTGAACTACTTATATTCCAAGTATGAAGTCGATCAAAAACGGTCCGGTTTAAAAATCCACTTTTTGCTTCGTCCTGACTCCAGAATACGAACTTCATCTACTATACATAATTTCTTTTATAATGATCGGGTTCAACGTCGGTCGCGTAGATGACCAATTTGATCACTTTTATATTTATTACTTTTTGTCATATTTCTTGTTTAAGCGATTTTTTTGTAGATTGCTAGCAAATTGTTCACACTTTATTCCACGAAGAAAAAATGCGTCCTGGTAATGAAAGCGCATGTTTCAAATTTTTAGTGCATTATTGTATGGAACATGGTTTGTTTCAAAATGTTCCTAACCATTTGTTCTTTATTGTTCTCCCGTCGTTTCTCTGCGTGTCGTGAATTCTTTACAAAAATCGAGACTTGTTTAAAACGACGCGGGCGCGTAACAATTTGTTAAAAGTTGAAACTGTCCCGGCAAAAGCGGGACGTCTGGTCACCTTATGTTAAACAGAACTAAAGCCTTGTTTTTATTAGGCAGTAATTATTGTACATGAAATTTATTTATGTTTTGTATTTTTCAAGAATGCACGTTTATCAGTTAATCTTTAAATCTAATCTGCAACCTAAAATAAGTAACTCTGTTATATGTTATCTAAATCTCTCACTCAACTAAGACTTGTTTGATAAAATGGTAAATTTAAAAAAAAACTTCAAATTTCATAGACAGCTGCTATAGTAGAAAATAAAAACTGAAAAACTAGTTAACCCCAACCCTTTCTAAACAATTTCTTATAATATGAATCTAAATCGAACAGACACGATAATTTTTTTTCTAAGTTAATTTTTATTTTTCAATTATAAAAAACTTCTAAAACAGAAAGGGTTGAGTGAGCACAATTCGAATATCCAACCGAATAGATTAATAGGTTTTAGGTATTTTGAGAAACTTGGAGGGAAATCGTACAAGTTAGATTTAAAACGTTTTTTGTGTTATTATTTTTTGGGTTTGTATTACGTAAACGGTTAAATGCAAAATATTACACATATAACTTTTTCTAGACAAAAAGAAGATATATTTAAAATTTTTTTTTTGTTTTTATAATTTGTTGTAAAGAAATTGACCAATGTATTATGCATGAAGTCAGCCAAGCAAAGCGCCAAGTAAAATAAGGTTCCATTGAATGATTATCATTATAATCATAACCAACATTGCTGTCATTTTATTATAATTTTAATTTTTAGAGTTTCATGTTCTATAACAAGTTTAAAATGTTGATCAGTCACATCTCCCCTAACTTATATGTTATAAGGAAGAAATCGTGGTTCACTTTCTCAATATTTTCTTGGAATTGGTTTTATGTAGTTATTGTTAAATTGTTTATATTGAATGTTAGGGCACGTGTTAATTTTAATTTAATGTTTTTATTGTTTGCATCGGTTCAAGGAAGCATGAATCTTTATGATCGGACGAATGGCATCTAACTCCATGACCCACCCGTTATTGTGGACTTTCCTCTTGGATTTTGGGTGTTTTAAAATTATTTTTTTGCAAAGAGTGGTGTGATTTGTGCAGTAGGAATTTCCAAAAACTGACTTCATACTTTCTAAACTTCGAGTTTTGATTTACAGAAACACGCTTTTGTTTATGAATTATTTATAAACTAATTCATGTACTGTACAGATTTAAGAGTTTTTTATTTGCATAAGATGTTTGTTTTCTAAAATTTATAATATAATATATGTATTTCTATTATTGTGTATAACTATTATTTATATTTATCTATTTGTTTTTCTTATATATGCTATTCTAAATTGATTCATATTGTAATGTTTTTTCCCATCAAATTGACTTTACTATTAATTTGATAAACGTTAATCTTTAATAGTCTTCTGGATTTGACCACTGATTAGTAAGCAATAACAACAGGTTTTATTCAGTATGCAGATATTTTGCAACAACAGAAAACTAATATTTCTTAAGTTCAATATTATTTTAACAATATTTAAAGCGTTTGATTGTAGAAATTTTTGGTATGAACACAGAATCAAAAATAAAGCTCAGAATATTAATATCTATTGTGTTTTTTGCCAGACATGGTAAGAATTTTATACCATT